>SJYC01079415.1:0-25557 GCA_006408675.1 Madoqua kirkii | reverse complement strand
AAATTGATTAGCTATACCCCAATACAAAATGTTTTTGGTGTTAAAAAGTACAAATTAAAAAAAATATATATATATAAGAGTGGGAATTTAACGCTCAAGAAAAGTAAAAACAAGTGACCTCAATGGTCAGCTGTCAAAATCAACCAAGATCTTTAAAACAAAGGCATCCCACTGGAGGGAGATGGCCTGATTCTTTATGGCTCAGACTGTGTTTATTTGCAATGGCTATCTTTGAAGTGGATACCTCTTTGAAATGGATACCTCTTTGAAGTGGATGCCTTGGCAATCAAAGCTTAAATCAGGTACTTGCCTTACAAAGAGAAGACCCGACTGCCAAGGTTTACCTTGCCATAGGACAAGGTGCTGCCGCTGCATACGTGCTTAGTTGTGTCAGTCTCTGGTGACCCCATGGACTGTCGCCCACCAGGCTCGTCTGCCCATTGGACTTTTCCAGGTGAGAATACTGGAGTGGGTTGTCATTTCCTACTCTACAGGACAAGGTGAGTCAGCCCCAAATCACCATCATCATGAATCAGAATCTTGAGAGCTAATTGCCTGCCTAGAGTGTGATGCTGCCCTTGGCTTAGCAAGCTTGACAAAGAATCCAGATGAACCTCCTAGAATTGGTGAGGAAAGGAAGTAGATTCAGAAAATGGATGATGTGCTGATGTCAGTTTCTAAAAGACTGTCATCTTTGTGCCCTTTGAAAATGATACATCTGAAGCTTTATTTTGTTAAGAAAGCTAGTCTTTATGTTCTGTACTTTACAAACTTTCTGAAGTGGGAAGGGGGGTTATGTTTTCTTTGACCCACACACCAATTATTCCTCTTGTAGTCAGGGAATTTCTCTGTTTCCCTTGTTATCACTAGTGGCACCAGCTCTTGGATTGATCCCAGTCCTGTGTCCTGTGGCAGGTGACCCACAGCAAGTTCTTGGGATGATGTTAAGCCTCATGCAAAGGACAGGCAGGATCAGGATGTGGATAGTAGACCCAGGACCTTGGCCCCTTCCCCAGTTTCCCTGATGTTTACCCTTTCTGCTGTTATTGCTAGCTAAGTACTGTGGACCAGGTTCTCCCTGGGTGCTGGGTATGAGCAGCACAGGGAAGATCAAGCCCTGCAGATGACCGCATGGGTCAGAGATTCTGGGAGGTGGAGTTTCCGGGAAGGACAGAGGGAGGAAGTCTGCACCGTGCAGACTCCAGGAGGGAGGTCACTGTGACTTCACCTCAGACATTATCAGTTGGATTCCCAGGAGACTGGCTGAGTTCTCATCAATGTGACAAACCTCCACTGTGTCCTGTAGCCACAGGCCTCACCTCGGTCTCTCCCTGAGTCTGGGAGAAACAGCAGCACTGTCCTGTGGGCTGGAGGGGATGGACCTTCCTGAGAGATCTGAGGTCTCAGGGAGCAGGGCATCCTGGACGGTGGGAGGGGAGCGAGTAAGGGTAAGGTGGACCCAGGAACTGGGGAAAGGGAGATGTCCTGCGGTAAGGCTGAAGGGTTCCTAGAGGGATGACCCACTGCATGTGGGGTGGTTAAGTAGTTTGCCTTGTATGAGTGGCTATGGGAGAGAGGTAATAGAGGGAGCAGGGAGGGGAGGAGAAGGTGATACTGGCTGACATGGGAGCCTGAGGGAACACTGGGAAAGGTTGAGCAATGTCCGCTCTCACTCAGGTATAAATTAAAAATCATCTCATGTGAGCTGACTGAAAATGACATGCTTCCTTCCAGATGACAAGCTGGGGGAAGGAGATATGAAGTAATGAAAGGGATGCTCTGACTAAACTTTAATAGCCCACAGGCATGTGTGAAAGGCAAGATTGTAGGGAGTCAGAAAATAAACTTTAATCCAGAAAAACAAATAATAAAATGATAGTCTCAGTTCCTGTTATTCCCCTGAAGTCTAGGTTTAAGTATTAGGACTGAGGGGATCAGAAATATGAGTTGAGGCAGCTAGGTGAGGAAAAATAATTAAGAAATATTTGAGACCAGCATCCTAGTTATGAGAAAACATGTGATAAAAGACTTTAAAACCTAGTGCTTCATTCACAAATGCCCTGAAAAACAGCATGACAAATTTCAAAACGATTTCTGCACCCTTTACTGCAAAATCCATCTTGTGAACATGAAGTTAATAACCACAGCACTTATGGGGTACCTCCTAGATGACAGGTCTTGTGCTAAGGGGCTTAGATGAATTATCTCATTCCATCCTCTTCCAGTGATATAGCTTCTTCTATCATCCACGGTTACCCAGGAGGAAACAGGCCAGGGAAGTTAGAGTTGGCCACACAACCACAGAGGTTTTATGCACAGGATTGTTCTACTCCCAGCTGGTGGGCCCTCAGTGTCCAGAACAAAGTTTGATGTAGAGATGCTGCACAAGACATAGGGGCCATGAAAATAATGACAACATGGAAATCACATCTTACACAGGGTTTAGGTTTAAATAAAGTTAAAAAGACATGAATAGTCCAGCATTGAAGAGATCACAGGTTTTTCTTTTTTTTTTTTTTCCTCTGCCGAGTGAAGGGTGAAATATATGCTTCATTTGTAGGGTCATTTTAAGTGAGAGGAAAAAAAAAACAAAAACACCAACAGTTTGAAACACTGAATCATCAAGATGGTGAAGATATTCAGCCCTCGGAGATAAGATGAGGGGGACAACGGATCCCCATCCTCTGATTCCTGCATTTGGTACATAAGACTTCTGGACAGGAATGACCCAAATGGTGTAGATCGTTTTCCCATTCCATCCCCCTCCCTTTTTTTTCTTTGAGTGTGTATCTCCATTTAATATTTGGATGAGTGTGTGCCAAAATCCCACGGTGTGCCCTGTCTTAGAAATTTCCCTGGTGGATATCCACACAGCTCCCTCCATTTACTACCCATTACCTCTGTACACTATGACCACGTGCTGAGTCAGCCTCTTTTCAGTGCCGACACCACCAGAGAAAAAGCACTTAGGGTACATCTTGGGAGGAAACCTTACACTCCGCACACGCGCTCAACCACGAAGCTCAGTTTTAGCCCCAGAACAGCCCCCTTGGAGGAGCCCAGGGTCTGTGTGAAGCATCTGTGGTCAGGATCTGTCCCAGTCATGGTGTCTGGCTGAGTGAAGGGCTGTCTGGCTGAACTGGAAAGACTTTTTCTTTTTTAAAAAATAATCTCATGTTGAAAGGTGAAGGCAGGTGGGAACTATCTCTGCAACATTTTCAGTGGCACAGGGCCCTGCACATGGAATGACTGGGGTGGTCAGAGAAAGTCTCTCTGCGGAGGGATTTGGGCTGAGGTCCAGCTGGAGAGTTGGGAGAAGAATGTTCTAGAAGCTGGAGTGGGGGCCTGGTGCGTGGGAGAATGAAAGACGGAGGGGGTGTCTGTGAGTCTTGCTGCAAGGGTCTGGTTGTGGGAGAAGCTGGCTTGGATGTCATGCAGCCCCTGATTGGGAAACCTTCCTTCTCAAAATATGTTTCCCTCATTGTGAGTCTCACTTCTTAGGGTGGAAACTAGAAGTTGGTTTCCCAGCCTCCCTTGCAGTGGGAAACAGTCACGTGACTCAGGCCTGCCAATCCAAGCCTCCTGTGAGCCTCTGCTCTGGATGAGAGAAGATGGCACTGGCAGGAAGGCTAGCCTCTGCAAGGTGGGATGGAGCGATGAGGTCCATTTCCTGGGGCGGCGGAGGTGGTGTCTGGCTGAGTGGTCTCCCTGGAACCTCCATGGTGTGGGGTGGGCATTTGTTCCCCTTGAAGCTGCAGCGCCTGTGTCTCTGCCCGCAAAGGGCCTGACAGCCTCCTGGTGTCCACTCTGAGACAGTTTCACCAGAGGTGGGTTGGAAATGCACAGGCTCAAGTCACCCGACACCCCTCAACCCCTAAACCTGCTGAGCCAACGTCCTCATTCTAACAAGGCCCCAGGGGATGTGCGTGGACATTAATGCTCAGGGATTCTGAAACGCCCTCCATTTCTACTTTACACAGCTCCAGGGGTGTTTGTTCATACAGTTAGCAACCCTGATGATGTAGAAGCGGTGAGAGGATTTAACCGAGGAGTGAAGTGATCCAGTTTACCGTTTAAATATCTGTCCTGCTGGTGGGCTCCAGAGAGGTGGGAGAGGAGACCAGTCCAGGAGGCCACGGCTTGTCTAGAGAAAGAAAACATGTCGTTGTCACAAGATAGGCTGACATGCATATGCCCTGGGCAAAGACTGAGACACACTTGCAAACTTGGACATGGCACACACATCACAGATGCTCACACAGACTCTCATGTGAAAATTCAGAAACATTCTTATTTATACAGAGAACATAGACCCACGAAGACCCAGGTGAGAGTGCTGGCCCCAAAGCTGTTCCTTTCTCGTGTCCCCAGAATCACAGAAAGGAGTCAAGCCTGCCTTTCATCCTCTTCTGATCTTTCTCAGCTGAAGTTCAACATCCTTAAGCTGTGGGACCCAGTTTAGGAGACAGGGTCCTGTAAGGAGCAGTCCCAGCTCCAGGCAAGATGAGATGCCCGTGCTCCTGCCTCTGTCTGGGAGGATCACTCAGCTCAGCTCTCCAAGGCTGCCAATCAGTATGGATCAAATGATAATGGCTTTGTAGTGTTGAACCCAGGCAGCACCTTTGCTCTCCACAGGGCAGAGACCATGGGCTGTGACCCTGGATCTTCATTTGTGCATCAGCAGGGTATTCTGACATAGAGACACTGGGGACATCAGCTTCTGCCGTGATCAGCTGTGAGTGCTATTTATACCTTGGAAAGTCTATCCCACTAATCAATTACAAGGGGAGAAAATCACATTTGAGTGATAGTCAGATGTTCTATAGTATATTGCACTTCAAATTATAATTCTGTGAAATCTCATTATTTGTGTCTAGACTGGAAGAAATTTAATTTTGATTATTTAACTACATTTCCCATTGCTTTTAAAGGTCCCCTGTCTTAGTTTTGAGAGTATCTTTTTCTTCCCTTGATGTGTCTAGAATTGAGCAGCACTCACAGGGGCTTCTAGAAGTCTCTGGGAGCCTCAGGGTTTGGTTCTGGAAGGACATTAAGTCCATTCTGGGCTGTTTGCTTTCACCATTGTTATTGTCAGCATCAGTTCAGTTCAGTTGCTCAGTCGTGTCTGACTCTGTGACCCTGTGGACTGCAGCATGCTAGGCTTCCCTGTCCATCACCAAAACCCAGAGCTTGCTTAAACTCACATCCATCGAGTTGGTGATGCCATCCAACCATCTCATCCTCTGTTGTCCCCTTCGCTTCCTGCCTTCAGTCTTACCCAGCATCAATGTTGTCTCCAGTGAGTCAGTTCTTCACATCAGGTGGCCAAAGTACTGGAGTTTCAGCTTTGGCATCAGTCCTTCCAATGAATATTCAGGACTGATTTCCATTAGGATTGACCATTTTGATCTCCTTGCAGTCCAGGGGACTCTCAAGAGTCTTCTCCAAAACCACAGTTCAAAAGCACCAGTTCTTCAGTGCTCAGCTTTCTTTATGGTCCAACTCTCACATCATACATGGCTACTGGAAAAACCATAGCTTTGACTATGACTAGACAGTGAATGTCAGCATCGCCACCCTTAGTTTCATTGCCACTATTATCAACATCACTGCTGTCATCATCACTGTCAGGACCACAACCATCACTGAATGTGGTGCTCACAAATCCAGGCACTGCTCTAAGTGCTTTCAATTTGTTACTCTTTTTACATCATCACAAGTCTGTAAGAGAGTGCTACAATCCTCATTTTAATGATGAAGTTGGAGCACAGAGAGGTTAAGAGACTCACCTAATGTTGAACGGGTAGTGAACTGCAGAGTATGGACTCAAACTCAGCCACCTGGCCCGTGTTCATGCTCTTACCCACACTCTATGTGGCACAACATGCCCTCGATCATGGTCAGTTTTTACTCTCCATCGTTGGGATTGTGCCCTCACCTTGGCTGTTCCCAGAATGCCCCTCCCACCCCCAAGCCTTTGTCAACATGCTCATCCTCCATGCTTGTCTGTGGTCCACTCCTCATGAAGGCCCTTCTAGCACCTCCTTACCTCAGCTCTGGATGCTCACAGCACTGCCACTTTCTCTCCTGAGACTGACCACCTGCAGCACCAACCTGAGGGTTGGGTAGACAACCCAGCCTACTGCCCTAAGCATATCCCAGTGTGTCTAGGGTCAGTGCATTGTGAGCCCTGACAGTGGGCTTTAAGGCACAGGGTTAGGGAGAAAGAGGGGGTGTTTATCATCTGAAACCCCTGGTCTCTCCACATCCTCACATCACGGCCCACAGAAAGGACGTGGCCATGCATCATTCTAGTGTGACATGCATCTGCTGTTCCTCCTCTAGCCTTGGGCCCCCAGCTCTGGATGTGAGCATGTTATGCGAGCAGTTGAGAGAGATTGGATTTGGGATGAAATGAGATTGAAGCAGACAAGCCTGTCTTCCCCCAAGGTGACTCTCTGATACCTCTTAGCAAAGGGGAACTCTCTCTCCATGTGACCTCTCTGCTGGAGGCAGTTTTATCTTTTTTTATAGAGAATCTGGCTTCTAAACCTACACAATTTTCCTACTGTGGCAAGATCAGGACATGGAATTAGAAAAGCCTGTGAAATAATCCAGACTGGGCTTCCCCACTGACAGCTGACAGGAGCAAACCAGGCTCTTGGTGAGCATGTCCCCTTCCTGGGCAGCCATGAAAGAGTGGCCTCTGTCATTGCCTCTCTGAGATCCCAGCCCCAGGAAAAGGACCCCCTGGTCCTTTTTTTCCTGGCTGGTGTGCAGATGAGAAGACCAGCATTAAAGATGCTCACTCAGTGCTGGCCCTGCTTGGGGAGCTCTAATCACAGGACCAGCTCACTCGGTCTTCATGACGTGGGGAAGGTTTAGCCTCAGTTTGCAGATGAGGGAGCTGAGGCAGAGTGGCCCATTCTCTGGTCCAAGGACACGTCCTACTGAGCACAGGACTAAGGTTGTCAGCATCAGTATCGTGATCCTCTCCACAGTCATAAGCACCCTCGTCATCGACATCTGCACATTGTCATCACTCCCCTCCCTTCTTCCTTTTATCTTAATGAGTCTTTCCTTCTCATGAGTGATTTCTTTGGGAAAGTGGAGTCATTTTTCCCCTTTGTGGTTTGGCTTATTTCTCTATAAACTACTTAAAAATTATATATATTATTCAGATACTTACAAAATAAATATTCAGATATTATGAAATTTAAACAATTTTTTGCAGAATAAGGAGAGAAAAGGGCTAATAATTCAGGTTTGCTAGTAATATTTTGATGATGATTCTTGTTCATTTTTATGCAAAGATATGTAAAACTTTTCTTTCACCAAACATAGGATAATACAGTACATGGCATTTCATAGCCATCTGCTTCCACTGGACAATATATTGTAACATTTCATGCCCACGCTCACCCATCTACCTGTGCTTCGTGATACAAAGCCCTCAAAGATGACACCAGCCAGCCTCTCCCACTGATCCTCATCACTGCTGTGGGAAAAGCCTCTGTCCCTCCTATCTCCCTCTTCCCCTAGGAATCCCACTTGTTCATGGTCAAAGGGTCCTTACCTGCCTTCTCTGGGAGACCCCCTCATCCCCAGGTTCTCTGAGGTCCCCGTCCTCACGTGGTTCATATCTCATGAAGGACTGTGCTCACAATCTTGTCACATTTCCCGAGAAACTACTCACTCCAGACCCTGAATGGGTATTGGGGACACAGAGCCAAGCTCAGTTGACTTTTCTTGAGAACTGACAGGTATTTCCAAAGTACTTGTCTGTTCTCCTTAATCCCATATCAGTCTCAAAAATTATGGTCTATTATGGCTCTGATTTAGAGAGTGAGGAGATGAGGCAGAAGTTGCACAAGTGAAAAGCCAGGTTCCACCCCATGCCGTCAGAATCCAGGGCTGATCCTGGAGCCCTCTTGCTAGTCCATGGCCCTTGCTTGTGAGGTCTTCCTGCATCAGTGGACTCTCTACCTCTTCGATGCCATGTCCTGAGAAAGGCCAGGTAGAGCCTGAAGTGCTTTGTGCAGCTAGAACTTGTTTGGGAATAAGTGACAGAAAACCCAACTCTAACCAGTTTTAGATAGGTTGAGGGTTTCAGATTCAAGCTCTTCCACAGTCTAGGGCTAGTCCTGGCTCCTCCAAGGCTGGATTCAGACCCAGTGATACTATCAGGGCCAACTTTCCCTCTCACCCTCTGTCTCATTTCTTCTTCCAGGTCAGCTTCATTTTCAGATTGTCCTAATGGATACAGAATGGCTGCAGCAGCTCCAGACCTCACACTCTGTCAGTTTTAAGTCGAGTGGGAAGTCACCTGCCTCCGATGTGTAATTTGCACCAGTAGAATGTGAGAGAGTGGGGTGTCCCCTCTGATAGAAACTTTAGAAACTAGTATATCATTCTTTTTCCCCTCCCACAGCGAACAGCAGTGTTCCAGACAGAAGCTGCCCCAGGAGCCTGGGTCCTGCAATGACGATGATGTGGACCAAACCCACAGCAAAGACAAGATGGATATGAAGCATGAGCAAGAATTAGCCTCTGTCTTTGTGAACACCAGGTCTGGGGTTGTTTGTTACTGGTACACCTAGAACATCCTGCCCGGTCCTCCAGTCCGCAAACATATTTTATCTGTTTATCTGTTGAGGTTCTGGATCTGGGCATCTCTGTGTCTTGTTTCCCCCACATGGGGACCCAAGAAGTACCTGGTGACTGATGGTTGCCAGTCTCCTGCCCACATCACTCCTGTGTATCTGGTCTCTGGGGTGGTTTTCTTTTCCTATAAACTCTCTCTGGCTGCTTGTCCTCCTGGCTCCAGTCTAAAGCACCCAGTAGGGCTCCAGGTGCTGTTTGGGAGCAGGTGATAAACTCCAGCTCATCCTGCTGAACCGTGAAAATGAGTCTGGTTCCCATCAGTTCTCCTTGTGAGCTTGAGGCTTGATGAGGTCTCCCCTGTATAAAGTAGCCAGGAGCCTGTCTTCAACTGACACAGGAAGGAAACAAAGGCCCTTCACTAGTTTTCAAAAATTTATTTTCTCTACAACTGTCAAAAAAATAAGGCACTGGCTGCTAGAATGATCCTTGAAGTCAGAAAGGGCCACCAACTCCAGTTTAGGCTTTGTTCAGCTGCAGACTTATTCAGAGCTCCATTGAACCTGGAGGCATCATCCCTCACAAACCAGCCTCTCCTCATTCCCCAGAATGTGGTCCCTGCAGAGGAAGGACATGTTATCATCAGAACTTCCTACACTCAGCCTGCAGGTGCCTTCTGCTGCAGCCTGGCCCATTCCTGTCTGCCCTCCTCCTCGATGGAATTTTCACTCTGGAAATCAGAAATATATAAAACACAGTAAATATATCTGTGTTTATGTGTGTGTGTTTTATGTATATATATGTGAATAAAACATTCGGTGAAGTGTGGTTTATAAACGTTTAAGATCAGATGTGCTTAAACACAAACCACAGATTTGCATGGACTGGGGCAGGTTAAAAGCTGTGTATTTATTGTTTATAGGAACCCTGTGTGGTTCTTTTTAGAAATGAGGCTTCTCTATGTCTGGTACCCAGGCTTGGGCAATGGGGTACTTGTTCCAGAATCAGGGGCTGGAGTGAGGGAGGCACAGCTGGAGAGGTCACATGCAGGTCAATAGGGTACACAGGCTGGGGTGCCTGGGTCACTTTCATCAGGCCCCTGCTGCCTGGACTCCAGGGAAGGGCCTGTTTTCTGAGTCCCCAGCAATTTTGTGAACCCCAAGAACAGAGGATGATTTCTCTTTGTCCTAGCGCAGAGCATGTTTCTACTGTGGCACCAAGAACCCCGAACATTGCAGTCAGTTCTGGACCCTTAACCCTGAAGGACAAGGTCATGCATATTTCTCCCTGGCTCTGTTCCTGGACCACAGCCTGGCAGACGGCAGCCCCCTCACCTGTTCTTTGTCCTCACCGTGCTTCTGGTGTGGGCCTGCCCTGCTCCAGGGTCCCCAGGGTTGTGCAGGGGGGGACTGGCTCCCTGACAGTGGAAATGGCCTTGTGAGAAGTGGAAGCCAAGGAGGCTGGTTCCAGCTGAGGGGAGTCTCTGTCTGGGAGGAGGCAGTGTCTCAATTGCCCTGTGGGGTTAACTCTCTGTTTATTGAAATCAGCTACCTATGAATCACACCTGCCACCTCCACACCTGTTGGTGTTGGTAGGTTTGCCACTCCTTCTCCTTTAGGAAGAATGGGATCCTCTGGAGAAGCTCTATGAACAGAATTTTGCAGGTGTGCCTCCAGAGAGCAGACTCAAGGCCTCTTTGCTGTGTGTTGGGTGTCTCACAGTTTTATACAAACCATTGCATCCCTGTCGGCAAAAGTGGAGGAAAGAATCAGCTGACTTGGATGGGAGAAGCAGCTCGGGTGGAAGGAGGTGAAGTTAAGTGCAAACAGGGTGACACCATGGTGACTGTTCCTGCTGAGGCCACCTGACGCCTCACAGGTGTGACCCTGACGCCCAGCTCTGCCCACCTCCTCCATCCCCAGGACGGCCATCTCCCGTGCTCAGGACTCGGCAGTACAGTGCTCAGCATGGCCCCACAGCCCTCACAGCTGGGTGTGTCTCCACTGCTTCTAGGTCTCACCTCCTGTCTGAAGCCTGGCCCTCTGTATCCCGTCTTCTCGTGTCCAGGAGGATGTTCAGTGTCTGTTGCCTGGAGTAGGATGGCCGCTCACAGCCACACAGGAGTGCAGCCTGCGGCCTCACCTGGGAATGGCCTTTGACCAAGTTTCTGCTGAGTCTGCTCCATGCCGTCCTGCCTGCCAGCAGGACGCCCTGCAAGTGTGGAGCTTCCTGGTCAAGGCCCCAGTGCCCCCAACCTGGCTTTCAGGGAGAACTAAGTGAAGGAGGAGGCGGGGCTGAGGAGGAGGCAGGGCTGGGGAGGGGCTGGGCCTTGATTATAGTCCAGGAAGCTCTGGGGTTGTGGCCCTGGTCACTGCCACAGGAAGGAATCCAGGCAGTCACCCCAGACAGGCCAGGCTCCTGGAGTTGGAGCAGAATCAGGCTGCTGTCTGGAGGCAGCCAGGGGCTGAAGGGAATCTGCTCCCAACCACGGAGAGGGGCCTTGGGGAAGCCTCTGTTCTGTTCAGTTCGGTTGCTCAGCCGTGTCTGACTCTTTGCAACACCATGGACTGCAGTATGCCAGGCTTCCTTGTCCCATGGCCAGCTCCCGAGTTCACTCAAACTCAGGTCCACTGAGTCAGTGATGACATCCAACATCTCATCCTCTGTTGTCTCCTTCTCCTCCCACCTTCAGTCTTTCCCAGCATCAGGGTCTTTTCAAATGAGTCAGTTCTTCACATCAGGTGGCCAAAGTATTGGAGTTTCAGCTTCAGCATCAGTCCTTCCAATGAATATTCAGGACTGATTTCCTTTAGGATGGACTAGTTTGACCTCCATGCAGTCCAAAGGACTCTCAAGAGTTTTCTCCTACATCACAGTTCAAAAGCATCATTCTTCGGTGCTCAGCTTTCTTTTATAGTCCAATTCTCACATCCACACGTGACTCCTGGAAAAACCATAGCTTTGATTAGACGGACCTTAATTGGTAAAGCAACGTCTCTGCTTTTTAATATCCTGTCTAGGATGGTCATAACTTTTCTTCCAAGGAGCAAGCATCTTCTAATTTCATGGCTGTGGTTACCATCTGCAGTGTTTTTGGAGCCCCCCAAAATGAAGTCTCTCACTGTTTCTATTATTTCTCCATCTATTTCCCATGAAGTGATGGGACTAGATGCCACGATCTTCGTTTTCTGAACGTTGAGCTTTAAGCCAACGTTTTCACTCTCCTCTTTCACTTCCATCAAGAGGCTCTTCAGTTCTTCTTTACTTTCTACCATAAGGATGGTGTCATCTGCATATCTGAGGTTACTGATATTTCTCTGGGCAATCTTGATTCCAGCTTGTGCTTTATCCAGCCCAGCGTTTCTCATGATGTACTCTGCATATAAGTTAAATAAGCAGGGTGACAATATACAGCCTTGCTGTACTCCTTTCCTGATTTGGAACCAGTCCTGTTGTTCCATGTCCAGTTCTAACTGTTGCTTCCTGACCTGCATACAGATTTCTCAGAAGGCAGGTCATGTGGTCTGGTATTCCCGACTCTTTCAGAATTTTCCACAGTTGATTGTGATCCACACAGTCAAAGGCTTTGGCATAGTCAATAAAGCAGAAGTAGATATTTTTCTGGGATTCTCGCCTTTTCGATCATCCAGCAGATGTTGGCAATTTGATCTCTGGTTCCTCTGCCTTTTCTAAATCTAGTTTGAATGTCTGGAAGTTCACAGTTTATGTACTGTTGAAACCTGGCATGGAGACTTTTGAGCATTACTTTGCTAGCATGTTAGATGAATGCAATTGTGTGGTCATTTGAACATTCTTTGGCATTGTCTTTCTTTGAGATTGGAATGAAAACTGACCTTTTCCAGTCCTGTGGTCACTGCTGAGTTTTCCAGATTTCCTGGCATATTGAGTGCAGCACTTTCACATCATCATCTTTTAGGATTGAAATAGCTCAACTGGAATCACCTCCACTGGCTTTGTTCATAGTGATGCTTCCTAAGGTCCACTTGACTTCACATTCCAGGATGTCTGGCTCTAAGTGAGTGATCACAGCATTGTGATTATCTGGGTCTTGAGGATCTTCTTTGTACAGTTCTTCTGTGTATTCTTGCAACCTCTTAATATCTTCTGCCTCTGTTAGGTCCATACCACTTCTGTCCTTTATTGGGCCCATCTTTGCATGAAATGTTCCCTTGGTATCTCTAATTTTCTTAAAGAGATCTCCAGTCTTTCCCATGCTTTTATTTTCCTCTCTTTCATTGCATTGAATAATGTGGAAGGTTTTCTAATCTCTCCTTGCTATTCTTTGGAACTCTGCATTCAAGTGGATATATATTTCCTTTTCTCCTTTGCCTTTTGCTTCTCTTCTTTTCTCAGCTATTTGTAAGGCCTCCTCAGACAACCATTTTGCCTTTTTGCATTTCTTTTTCTTGGGGATGGTCTTAATCCCTGTCTCTTGTTCAGTGTCACAAACCTCCATCCATAGTTCTTCAGGCACTCTATGAGATCTAACCCCTGAATCTATTTGTCACTTCCACTGTATAACTGTAAGGGATTTGATTTAGGTCATACCTGAATAGTCTACCGGTTTTCCCTACTGTCTTCAATTTAAGTCTGAATTTGGCAATAAGGAGTTTGTGATCTGAGCCACAGTCAGCTCCCAGTCTTGCTTTTGCTGACTGTATAGAGCTTCTCCATCTTTGGCTGCAAAAAATATAATCAGTCTGATTTAGGTATTGACCGTCTGGTGATGTCCATGTGTAGAGTCTTCTCTTGTGTTGTTGGAAGAGGGTGTTTGCTATGACCAGTGAAGTCTCCTGGCCAAACTGTGTTAGCCTTTGACCTGCTTCATTCTGTACTTCAAGGCCAAATTTGCCTGTTACTCCAGGTATTTCTTGACTTCCTACTTTTGCATTCCAGTCCCCTATAGTGAAAAGGACATCTTTTTTGGATGTTAGTTCTAAAAGGTCTTGTAGGTCTTCATAGAACCATTCAACTTCAGCTCCTTCAGTAATTCTGGTTGAGGCACAGACTTGGATTACTGTGATATTGAATGGCTTGCCTTGGAGATGAACAGAGATCATTCTGTCATTTTTGAGATTGCATCCAAGTACTGCAGTTTGGACTCTTTTTGACTGTGATGGCTACTCCATTTCTTCTAAAGGATTCTTGCCCACAGTAGTAGATATAATGGTCATCTGAGTTAAATTCACCCATTCCAGTCCATTTTAGTTCACTGATTCTTAAAATGTTGATGTTCACTCTTGCCATCTCCTGTTTGACCACTTCTAATTTGTCTTGATTCATGGACCTAACATTCCAGTTTCCTATGCAATATTGCTCTTTATAGCATCAGACCTTGCTTCTATCACCAGTCATATCCACAACTGGGTGTTGCTTTTGCTTTGGCTCCATCCCTTCATTCTTTCTGGAGTTATTTCTCCACTGATCTCCAGTAGCATATTGGGCAGCTACCAACCTGGGGAGTGTATCTTTCAGTGTCCTTTTTGCCTTTCATACTGTTCATGGGATTCTCAAGGCATGAATACCAAAGTGGTTTGCCATCCCCTTCTCCAGTGGACCATGTTTTGCCAAAACTCTCCACCATGACCTGTCCGTCTTGGGTGGCCCTACACAGCATGGTTCATGGTTTCATTGAGTTTGACAAGGCTGTGGTCCATGTGATCACATTGGTTAGCTTTCTGTGATTGTGGTTTTCAGTCTGCCCTCTGCTGGAGAAGGATAAGAGGCTTATGAAAACTTACTGATGGGAAAGACTGACTGTGGGGGAGACTGGGTCTTGTTCTGATGGGTGGGGCCATCCTCAGTAAAGCCCTGTGTCTGGGGCTTATTCTAACCAGAGACCCAGCCCAGGCCCAGATCTGCCCCTTCTCCGGCTGATGACACCTTAGTCTTGTGTCCTCACTGTCTCCCTATTGCCCCCTCCTCTTCCTTTGCCTCAAGCTTTGTCTCCACACTCTGGAACCAGTCTGAAGTACTTTTGATTACTTATTTTCCCCTCAGATTTCTCCTCCAGGATCCTGGCATCTGGGGCATTTCAACAAGCCCACGTCAAGTCCATTGTCTGAATTTGTTGGGATGGTGTAAAGTCAATAAAACCTCTAAAGAAATAGCCCAGCAAATAAACCAGGGTTGTAGACTTTGGGCACATTTACATGCTGACATGTTAACAGTTCACCTCCTTGCACTGCATCAGGAAAGACAGAAGGCCAGGCACCTGTCTGTGATGCTGGGGTGGCCCGGGATCAGGTGACACCCACAGGTCTCTCCAGGAAGCAAATGGAATGTCCCCTGTGACCAGAGGAAATGGCAAAGGTGGGGACCTGGCACCAGGTGAGCATCCTGTTCATCTACCTATCACCTGTTGGTTCTTCTCCATTGATGACTGAGGCGTGGATCAATAATCAGTTGAGGGCTATAAGATGGTGACTTTCCAATTCTACCATTCCCTCCATCCTGGCTGACTGCCATTCTCCTGTGAGTGGAGCCTTGTGGGGAGCCTGTGAAGGACAGGTCCACTGCACATGCAGGTCAAAGGCAAGTCCCGAGTTTAACCATCAGCTTTCAAACTAATGAGGGATCCTGGTTATGAAACACCAACACAAAAAAATGTTTTGAGGACAATTGGAAAAACTAGAAGATAATCTGTAATATTAGACTGGATTAAAAGTTATTAATTTTTTGTAAGTGTGACAATGTTCTTTTGTTATGTTCCTCTTTTTTACATAGTGCCCCCTTCCCAATCTGAGCACCAGGGATGCTGGGGTCTTCTTGTCCTACAAGGGATGGGGCTCCTCCCCCACTGAAGCAGCAATCCCCCCAAACAACTGGGGAGCGAACTCTTCTGTATTGTATCTGTTGAAGATACCAGGCATTTACGGGCTAAACTGCTTTTTATACACTTAACAGGGAATTTATGGCTCACATAAGAAACACATAATTATTGCTTATGAAGGTTTTATGACTGTGTTATGGGAAAAAAAACTATCTTTGCTCACAAGTTAGTAGGAAAAAATGTCCCCAAACAAGCCTCCTGAACAGCAATGTGGATGTGCTCCTTCCCGCTGGATGGTGGCGCTGTGAGCAGTGTTTATGTTGAGAATACTGGGCACATCAGGAAGACCGTCACTGAGGACAGTCTGATGAAGCTGGTATCACCAGGAACCTGTGCGGAGTCATCCCATCCCCAGGGAAGAGACTTGTAATCATCACAAGCAGTCCTGAACTCGGAGATGTGGGCCCCAGGTGGCAGAGTCTGTGCACATTTGAAGGATCTGACAAACATGATTTAAGCTTATTTTGGTCCCCCCAGGAGGTAGGGACAAGACTGCTTGGATCTGGAATCGCCACGTCTGCCCCCGGTGGGCAGTGGGGGCTGTGGATCCAGATGTGGACGCAGCAGGTCTGTGCTGAGTGGAACAAAGGGCGGTCAGGTGCACACCCTGCCGCTTCTGGAGGAGAGTGGGTGGTTTTCCAGGACTGTCCTACCCTGCAAAACCCCAACTGCTTTGGGATGGGAACACTCTGCCCTACTGCCCAACACTGGCCCAGCCCCGGAGGGTGCATTTAGGTCCCTGGAAGAATGACACAGTGCAGAGACGCATCCACATGTGGGACCCGAGAGATGCTTCCCGCTTCCTGCTGGTCCAAGAGGCGGGGATCTGAGCCCGGACCCGCAGGCCACATGGGGCTTCACCGCCTCCATCCCAGCTCCGGTGTGGGGGCAGTGCAGGGGTGGCCATACCTGTGGTGACTGTCTGGCTGTAGCCCCTGTGGCCTTGCGCTTCCAGCATGCTGCCCACAGCGCCAGTTAATGGTGACTAGTCCTAGCCCTGGGGTCCATTCAGCTTCCAAGGCCCCGAGTGCAGGGAGACGGGCAGCACCTCGGGATCCAGTCCCAGTGGCCTCTCCTCTGCCCCGCACAGGTCACCTCTTCTCCGTGTCTCACCGTCCTCACGTCTAGATAGCAGTAATGATACCTAGGGGCTCTTTGTGGAGATTAAACGTCTGAATCTGGAAGGTTTTAGGAGCCACGTGTGCATAGGCATCACTACTCCATGCTGGATGGAGTGACTTTGCCCCAATACTGGGGATCCTACCATCCAGGCTGAGAAGCTGGGCCCTCATGTCCTCTGCACGACTCAGATTCAACAGGATACGGGAGCTGCAGCTTCCAGCACAAGGCTCCTGTGGTCAGATATCCTGAGAAACCCGAGATCAAACCAGGTCAACCACACCATTTACTGCCCCTTGTCAGCACCTTTCCCACGAGGAGAAGGCTGTGCCCGCGGCTTCTCAGCGGTGACACTTGAATTTGCGGTACATCTCTGTGCCTGGAGAGGGGCAACAGGAGTGCACACCCTGCCCTGCTGTCCTCTGTCACTAACCGCCTCCTGCCCAGGTGCTCGTAAACAAGTTACTGTCGAATGGACAAAATGGGAAGAGACCCCTTCCTCCAACCAGGGAAGTGTGAGGAGGCAGCTGGCTTTGTTCACCTCTGATAACACATAATTATTGCTTATGAAGGTTTTATGACTGTGTTATGGGAAAAAAAACTATCTTTGCTCACAAGTTAGTAGGAAAAAATGTCCCCAAACAAGCCTCCTGAACAGCAATGTGGATGTGCTCCTTCCCGCTGGATGGTGGCGCTGTGAGCAGTGTTTATGTTGAGAATACTGGGCACATCAGGAAGACCGTCACTGAGGACAGTCTGATGAAGCTGGTATCACCAGGAACCTGTGCGGAGTCATCCCATCCCCAGGGAAGAGACTTGTAATCATCACAAGCAGTCCTGAACTCGGAGATGTGGGCCCCAGGTGGCAGAGTCTGTGCACATTTGAAGGATCTGACAAACATGATTTAAGCTTATTTTGGTCCCCCCAGGAGGTAGGGACAAGACTGCTTGGATCTGGAATCGCCACGTCTGCCCCCGGTGGGCAGTGGGGGCTGTGGATCCAGATGTGGACGCAGCAGGTCTGTGCTGAGTGGAACAAAGGGCGGTCAGGTGCACACCCTGCCGCTTCTGGAGGAGAGTGGGTGGTTTTCCAGGACTGTCCTACCCTGCAAAACCCCAACTGCTTTGGGATGGGAACACTCTGCCCTACTGCCCCAACACTGGCCCAGCCCCGGAGGGTGCATTTAGGTCCCTGGAAGAATGACACAGTGCAGAGACGCATCCACATGTGGGACCCGAGAGATGCTTCCCGCTTCCTGCTGGTCCAAGAGGCGGGGATCTGAGCCCGGACCCGCAGGCCACATGGGGCTTCACCGCCTCCATCCCAGCTCCGGTGTGGGGGCAGTGCAGGGGTGGCCATACCTGTGGTGACTGTCTGGCTGTAGCCCCTGTGGCCTTGCGCTTCCAGCATGCTGCCCACAGCGCCAGTTAATGGTGACTAGTCCTAGCCCTGGGGTCCATTCAGCTTCCAAGGCCCCGAGTGCAGGGAGACGGGCAGCACCTCGGGATCCAGTCCCAGTGGCCTCTCCTCTGCCCCGCACAGGTCACCTCTTCTCCGTGTCTCACCGTCCTCACGTCTAGATAGCAGTAATGATACCTAGGGGCTCTTTGTGGAGATTAAACGTCTGAATCTGGAAGGTTTTAGGAGCCACGTGTGCATAGGCATCACTACTCCATGCTGGATGGAGTGACTTTGCCCCAATACTGGGGATCCTACCATCCAGGCTGAGAAGCTGGGCCCTCATGTCCTCTGCACGACTCAGATTCAACAGGATACGGGAGCTGCAGCTTCCAGCACAAGGCTCCTGTGGTCAGATATCCTGAGAAACCCGAGATCAAACCAGGTCAACCACACCATTTACTGCCCCTTGTCAGCACCTTTCCCACGAGGAGAAGGCTGTGCCCGCGGCTTCTCAGCGGTGACACTTGAATTTGCGGTACATCTCTGTGCCTGGAGAGGGGCAACAGGAGTGCACACCCTGCCCTGCTGTCCTCTGTCACTAACCGCCTCCTGCCCAGGTGCTCGTAAACAAGTTACTGTCGAATGGACAAAATGGGAAGAGACCCCTTCCTCCAACCAGGGAAGTGTGAGGAGGCAGCTGGCTTTGTTCACCTCTGATGCTGCTAAGTCACTTCAGCTGTGTCCGACTCTGTGTGACCCCATAGACGGCAGCCCACCAGGCTCTCCTGTCCCTAGGATTCACCAGGCAAGAACACTGGAGTGGGTTGCCATTTCCTTCTCCAATGCATGAAAGTGAAAAGTGACAGGGAAGTCGCTCAGTCGTGTCCGACTCTTCCCGAGCCCATGGACCGCAGCCCCCCAGGCTCCTCTGTCCATGGGATTTTCCAGGCAAGAGTGCTGGAGTGGGGTGCCATTGCCTTCTCCTCACCTCTGATAACAGACAGAAAATAAACTAGCTTTAGTTTGTCCAGTGTTTACAGCCCAGCCCTGGCCCCTTGTTAGCAGTGATGCTGTGACTTTGGGAACATCTCTGTCCCACTCAGCCCCTCTCTTCAGATCAAGGAGCTGTCAGAGCTGAGCCGGAAATTGCCTCCTTGGAACACCTGGACCCTCGCTTCCCTGCCAAGGAGAAGCTTGGTGACAGTTCCGGAGGCCTGTCAAATAAAAATCTCCTGATAAAATAGGGTGGATCTCCCACAGGTTTTTATCCTGAGAGTGGACACTTACCCCAAATCTCCAGTTTTAACACTGGAATTTGTGAGTGATGAGTTATCCTAGTCCTGCGACCAGAGACTCACATCAAAGCCCCCTGACACTTCGTGCCCCTGTAGAGATCACTCCGCACCGCAGATGCTGCGCTCCCAACAGACATCTTCAGAGCCAGGACTTTCTGTACCCTAAGAATCACCCAGGCTGCCTGAGGCGAACACACCAGGAGGGAAGCCCACGCTCCAGTCTGCCCTCAGAAGCTTCCAGGTTTGACATTTTCATCCCAAGATCTTCACTTTCAGCCAGTGCTCACATTTGACACAGGCTGGCATTGTTGGTGCCTGACTTTTCTGAGAATTTTGCGGGATTTTCCACTTTGCCTGTATTTTTTGCTTTTAGCAGGGTCACTGAGTTGCTGTTGGCATACGATGAAAGAGGTGCGTACGTGTGTGGTCAGCCTTGTCTGACTCTTTGTGATCCCGTGGACTGTAGTCTGCCAGACTCTTCTGTCCATGGGATTTTCCAGGCAAGAACACTGGCGTAGGTTGCCATTTCCTCCTCCAGGGGATCTTCTCAAGCTAGGGATCAAATCCATGTGATCGAATCCATGTTGCTTGTGTCCCCTGCGTTGGCAGATGGATTCTTTACCACTAACGGTGACTGGTGAGCGAAAGCCCATAGAAAGGCACTTACTGATAATTTTGGGCATGTGTGTATCTGTGTGAAACCATCACCATGGGCACAGTAATGGGCACATGCATCACCTCAATCTCCTTCTTCCCTGTGTCACACCTGCCTTCTGCCTGGCAACTATTGACCTACCTGGTATTCACTATAACATATTTCTAGTTTTTTGAATTTTATACAAATGGGATCCTGCTATTTGCACTCATTTTGTCTGGCTTCTTTTACTCAGAATAACTGTTTTGAGATTCATGTGGCTGCATATATCTTAGTTCATCCTTTTCATTGCCGAGTAATTCCCTGTATGCATGGACCACAGATTGTTTTCCACTTAACTGTTGACCGACCCTTGACTTACATCCAGTTTTCATCATTACAAATACAAGTACTATGAATGTTTTGCATATGTTTTTGCCTAGACACTTGCATTCATTTCTCTTGGGTCAGGATCTAGATGCAGATTAAGTGGGTCATACGTATGTGTGTTTCAACTTTCCAAGAAACTATTGTATTATTTTCTGAAATTGTTGTGCCCTTTCATGCTCTTGCCAGTTGTGTGTAAGAGTTTTGGTTGACTGACATCCTCAACCATACTCTGTCTGGTCAGTCTTTTAAAGTTTCTCCATTGTATGGCACTGAAACATGTATACTATCATATAAGACATGAAGCACCAGTCTATGTTCAATACAGGATACAGGATGCTTGGGGCTGGTGTACGGGATGATCCGGGGAGATGGTGTGGGGTGGGAGGTGGGAGGGGGCTTTGGCATTGGGAGATCATGTACACCTGTGGCTGATTCGTGTCAATGTATGGCAAAACCAATACAGTATTGTAAAATAGAATAAAGCATTAAGTTAAAAAAAAAGGAAAGAAAAAAGTTTCTCCATTCTAATAAAGTCTGAAGTGGTATTTTTAAAATAACTTTTGGGGGGGATATAATTTACACATCATAACATCGACTGTTTTTTTTGCAAAAAAAAAAAGACTTTTAGTAAATTCAAAGAGTTACACTTCACTATAATAAAGTGTTAGAACATCCCCATAATACCCCAAAAGATCCTATTTTCAGTCACACTCAGTTCTCACTCCAGCCTTTAGCAACCAGGAGTCTACTGTCTGTCTCCTTGGATCTGCCTTTCTGACTTTCCATGTAGATGGAACGGAAAGTGAGGACTTTCCCGTCTGACTTCTTTCACTTACCTTCATGTTTTGGTGATTCACCCAAGTTGTTGCTTGCCTCAGTGTTTTGTTCTTTTATTGCCAATTACTATAGTACTATGTCAATTTCTATAGCAAACGCATATAACACATTTTGTCTCTTTATTAACCAATCAGTTGCCTTTGGAATTGTTCTTGGGTTTTGACTATCATGTTATGATATGAGCGTTTGCGTATGAGTCTATATAGACATTTGCTTTCATTGTCTTGGGCAGACATCTTGAAGTGGAGTTGCTTGGTCATATTCACTTAAAAATGTATATTCACTAAAAAAAATACTGACAGACTATGTTGTGGTCCCCTTCATTATAGGGGATTGGAGTGCAAAAGTAGAAAGTCAAGAAATACCTGGAGTAATAGGCAAATTTGGCCTTGGAATACAAAATGAAGCAGGTCAAAGGCTAATAGAGTTTTGCCAAGAGAATGCACAGATCATAGCAAACACCCTCTTCCAACAACACAAGAGAAGACTCTACACATGGACATCACCAGACGGTCAATACCTAAATCAGACTGATTATATTCTTTGCAGACAAAGATGGAGAAGCTCTATACAGTCAGCAAAAGCAAGACTGGGAGCTGACTGTGGCTCAGATCACAAACTCCTTATTGCCAAATTCAGACTTAAATTGAAGACAGTAGGGAAAACCAGTAGACTATTCAGGTATGACCTAAATAAAATCCCTTACAATTATATGGTGGAAGTGACAAATAGATTCAAGGGATTAGATCTCATAGAGTGCCTGAAGAACTATGGATGGAGATTCATGACATTGTACAGGAGGCAGGGATCAAGACCATTCCCAAGAAAAAGAAATGCAAAAAGGCAAAATGGTTGTCTGAGGAGGCCTTACAAATAGCTGAGAAAAGAAGAGAAGGAGAAAAAGAAAGATATACCCATTTGAATGCAGAGTTCCAAAGAATAGCAAGGAGAGATAAGAAAGCTTTCCTCAGTGATCAATGCAAAGAGATAGAGGGAAACAACAGAATGGGAAAGACTAGAGATCCCTTCAAGACTTGAGAGATACCAAGGGAATATTTCATGCAAAGATGGGCCCAATAAAGGACAGAAGTGGTATGGACCTAACAGAAGCAGAAGATATTAAGAAGAGGTGGCAAGAATACACAGAAGAACTGTACAAAAAAGATCTTCATGACCCAGATAACCATGATGGTGTGATCATTCACCTAGAGCCAGACATCCCGGAATATGAAGTTAAGTGGACCTTAGGAAGCATCACTGTGAACAAAGCTAGTGGAGGTGATGGAATCCCAGTTGAGCTATTTCAAATCCTAAAAGATGATGCTGTGGAAGTGTTGCACTCAATATGCCAGCAAATCTGGAAAACTCAGCAGTGGCTACAAGACTGGAAAAGGTCAGTTTGCATTTCTATCCCAAAGAAAGGCAATGCCAAAGAATGTTCAGATGACCACACATTGCATTTGTCTCACACGCTAGCAAAGTAATGCTCAAAATTCTGCAAGCCAGTCTTCAATAGTATGTGAACTGAGAACTTTCAGATGTTCAAACTGGATATAGAAAAGGCAGAGGAACCTGGGATCAAATTTCCAGTATCCGCTGGATCATCAAAAAAGAGTCTCAGAAAAAACATTTACTTCTGCTTTATTGACTATGCCAAAGCCTTTGACTGTGTGGATCACAACAAACTGGAAAATTCTGAAAGAGATGGGAATACCAGACCACCTGACCTGCCTCTTGAGAAATCTGTATGCAGGTCAGGAAGCAACAGTTAGAACTGGACATGGAATCACAGACTGCTTCCAAATCAGGAAAGGAGTACATGAAAACTGTATATTGTCACCCAGTTTATTTCACTTATATGCAGAGTACATCATGAGAAATGCTGGGCTGGAAGAAACACAAGCTGGAATCAAGATTGCCAGGAGAAATATCAGTAACCTCAGATAAGCAGATGACACCATCCTTATTGCAGAAAATGAAGAACTAAAGAGCCTCTTGATGAAAGTGAAAAAGAAGAGTAAAAAAGTTGGCTTAAAGCTCAACATTCAGAAAAGTAAGATCGTGGCATCCAGTCCCATCACTTTATGGCAAATAGATGGGGAAACAATGGAAACAGTAAGAGGCTTCATTTTGGGGGGCTCCAAAATCACTGAAGATGGTGACTGCAGCCATGAAATTAAAAGATGCTTACTCCTTGGAAGAAAAGCTATGACCAACCTAGATAGCATATTAAGAAGCAGAGACATTAATGACAAAGGTCTGTCTAGTTAAAGCTGTGGGGTTCTAGTAGTCATTTGTGGATATGAGAGTTGGACCTTAAAGAAAGCTGAGCGCTGAAGAATTGATGCTTTTGAACTGTGGTGTTGAACAAGACTTGAGAGTCCCTTGGGCTGCAAGAAGATCCAACCAGTCCACCCTAAAGGAAATCAGCTCTGAATATTCATTGGAAGGACTGATGCTGAAGCTGAAACTATTTTTGGCCACGTGATATGAAGAACAGACTGCTTGGAAAAGACCCTGATGCTGGGAAAGACTGAAGGCAGGAGAAGAGGACGACAGAGGATGAGCTGGTTGGATGGCATCAGTGAAGTGACTTGAGTTTGAGCAAGCTCCAGGTGTTGGTGATGGACAGGGAAGCCTGGTGTGCTGCAGTCCATGGGATTTCAGAGTCAGACACGACTGAGTGATTGAACTGAGGTGAACTAATGTTGTGGTCTGAATATTTGTGTTCCCTCTCCCCAAATTCGTATGGTGAAATCCTAACCCACAAGGTAAGTACTTTGAAATGGAACATTTGGTGGGGGTGATTAGTCATGGGGATGGAGCCCTCATGAATGGCATTAGTGATTTTCCAGGCAAGAGTACCGGAGTAGGTTGCCATTGCCTTCTCCAGTGTCCTTATAAAAGAGGTCCAGAAATGGTCTGTCCCCCTTCCACCCTCTGAGGACAGTGAGAAGAGGGCCATAAACTAGAACCTGATACCAGACATTGAATTGCTAGCGCCTTGATCATGGACTTCCCAGCCTCCAGGATTGTGAGAAGTCCAGTCTATGGCATTCTGTTACAGCAGCCCAACTGGACCGACAGATTATTTTCCAAAGTGGCTATACCACTTCGCATTCCTCCTAGCAATGCATGAGGATTAAAGTTATTTCATGTACTGCTCTCCTTTATTTCTTCCAGTTTTATTGAGATACAATTGACATATAACTTTGTACTAATAAGTACTTAAGTGTTAGTAGCTCAGTCATGTCCAACTCTTTGCGACCCTATGGACTATCACCCAGAAGGCTCCTCTGTCCATGGAATTTTCCAGGCAAGAATGCTGGAGTGTGTTACCATTCTCTTTTCTAGAGGATCTTCCCTACCCAGAGATCGAACCTGAGTCTCTTGCATCTCCTCAGATCCTTTATCATCTGAGCCACCAGGGAGTCCCTAGTTTTAGGTATACAACAATGATTTGTTACATGAATGTACTGCAAAATAATTACCACCGTAAGTTTAGTTACCATCTATCATTGCACAAAGTTCAAAATGAGATGTGATGAGAACTTTTTAAATTTTATTTATTTATTTGGCTATGCTGAGTCTTCGCAGCTGCATGGGCTTTTTCCTAGTTGTGACTAGCGGGGGCTACACTCTAGTTGCTATGTGTGGGCTTCTGATCACAGTGGCTTCTCTCTTGCAGAGCGCGGGTTCTAGGGTGCTTGAGCTTCAGTAGTTGTGGCCTCTGCGTTCTAGAGCACAGGCTCAGTAGCTGTGACACATGGGCTTAGTTGTTCTGCAGCCTGTGGGATCCTCCCAGACCAGGAATCGAACCTGTGTCTCCTGCATTGGCCAGTGGAGTCTTTACTGGTGAAGCACCAGGGAAGACGGTGATGTGAATTTTATTAATTAGATCTATTCTCTCAAAATTTTTTTTAAAGAAAGATCTACTCTCTTAGCAACTTTCAAGTATGTGATACAGAATTGTTAATTGTCGACACCATACTATGATTACATCCTCACCACACACTTTCTAACGTTTATTATCGTTTCTATTGTCATTCCAGTGGATGTGAAATTGTACCACACTTGGGAATTCTAATTTTATTTTTCTAATAATTTATGAATTTGAGACTCTCATCCTAAACTTATGTGTGTTAACATATATTATCTGTGTGTATATTTGTCATTATTGTTGTAGTTTCTGTTTAGATACTTTGTTCATATTTTATTGAATTATTTGCTTTTGATAAATTCTTTTGAGAGTTCATTGGACATTTTGCATACAAAGATTTCATTGCTTATATGATTAGGAAATGTTTTCTCTAAGTCTGTATCTTGTCTTTTTATCCCATTAATGTCATTTTTTCAGAACAAACATTGATTTTGGTTAATTTATCATTATTTTTTAAAGATCAGGCTTTTGGTTTTATATCTAATA
>SJYC01079413.1:0-18988 GCA_006408675.1 Madoqua kirkii | reverse complement strand
TTGACTTCTTACTTTAGCATTCCAGTCCCCTATAATGAAAAGGACATCTTTTTTGGGTGTTAGTTCTAAAAGGTTTTGTAGGTCTTCATAAAACCATTCAACTTCAACTTCTTCAGCGTTACTGGTTGGGACATGGACTTGGATAACTGTGATATTGAACGGTTTGCCTTGGAGACGTACAGAGATCATTCTGTCGTTTTTGAGGTTGCATCCAAGTACTGCATTTCGGACTCTTTTGTTGACCATGATGGCTACTCCATTTCTTCTGAGGGATTCCTGCCTGCAGTAGTAGATATAATGGTCATCTGAGTTAAATTCACCCATTCCAGTCCATTTTAGTTTGCTGATTCCTAGAATGTCGACATTCACCCTTGCCATCTCTTGTTTGACCACTTCCAATTTGCCTTGATTCACGGACCTGACATTCCAGGTTCCTGTGCAATGTTGCTCTTTACAGCATTGGATCTTGCTTCTATCACCAGTCACAGCCACAGCTGGGTACTATTTTTGCTTTGGCTCCATCCCTTCGTTTTTTCTGGAGTTATTTCTCCACTGATCTCCAGTAGCATATTGGGCACCTACTGACCTGGGGAGTTCCTCTTTTGGTATCCTGTCATTTTGCCTTTTTATACTGTTCATGGGGTTCTCAAGGCAAGAATACTGAAGTGGCTTGCCATTCCCTTCTCCAGTGGACCACATTCTGTCAGACCTCTCCACCATGACCCACCCATCTTGGATTGCCCCGAAGGTGTGGCTTGGTTTCACTGAGTTAGACAAGGCTGTGGTCCTAGTGTGATTAGACTGACTAGTTTTCTGTGAGTATGGTTTGGTGGCTCAGAGGTTAAAGCGTCTGCCTCCAATGTGGGAGACCCAGGTTCGATTCCTGGGTCGGGAGCATCCCCTGGGGAGTGAAATGGCAATCCACTCCAGTATTCTTGCCTGGAGAATCCCATGGATGGAGAAGTCTAGTAGGTTACAGTCCACAGGGTTGCAAAGAGTTGGACACAACCGAGCGACTTCACCACCTATGGTTTCAGTGTGTTTGCCCTCTGATGCCCTCTTGCAACACCTACCATCTTACTTGGGTTTCTCTTACCTTGGGCGTGGGGTATCTCTTCACGGCTGCTCCAGGAAAGCACAGCCACTGCTTCTTACCTTGGACGAGGGGTATCTCCTTACCACCGCCTTTCCTGACCTTCAATGTTGTAGCTCCTCTAGGCCCTCCTGCACCTGCGCACCCAGGGTTCTTTGGGTTGCACCTCCCTGCTGCAGGCCCAGTCCTCGGGCATGAGTGGCTCCTCTCAGCTGCCTCCCCTGGCCTCGGGCTCGGGATGGCTCCTCAGGGTCACCGCCCTTGCCCTCCAGCTTGAGGTGGTTTCTCCTGGCCGCCCCTGACCTCGGACTTGGGGTGTCTCCTCCCGGCCGCTGCCCCTGACCTCGGATGTGGGGTAGCTCCTCTCGGCCGCCGCCCTTGACCTCATGTTTTCATTACATTTCGGTAAAGAATTGCATGCAGAAGTACAGTTAAGTATGTGCAAGGAAGTATATCTAGTCAAAGCTATGGTTTTTCCAGTAGTCATGTATGGATGTGAGAGTAGGACCATAAACAAAGCTGTGTGTGTGAAGTCGCTCAGTTGTGTCCAACTCTTTGCGACCTCGTGGACTGTAGCCTACCAGGCTCCTTTGTCCATGGGATTTTCCAAGCAATAGTACTGGAGTGGATTGCCATTTCCTTCTCCAGGGGATCTTCCTGACCCAGGGATCGAACTCAGGTCTCCCGCATTATAGACAGACACTTTACCACCTAAGCCAAGCTGAGCACCAAAGAAATGATGCTTTTGAATGGTGGTATTGGTGAAGACTCTTGAGAGTCCCTTGGACTTCAAGGAGATCAAACCAGTAAGTCCTAAAGGAAATCAGTCTTGAATGTTCCTTGGAAGGACTGATGCTGAAGCTGAAACTCCAATACTTTGGCCACCTGATGCGAAGAACTGACTCATTTGAAAAGACCCTGATGCTGGGGAAGATTGAAGGTGGGAGGAGAAGGGGACGACAGATGATAAGATGGTTGGATGGCATCACTGACTTAATGGACTTGAGTTTGAGCAAGTTCCAGGAGTTGGTGATGGACAGGGAAGCCTGGCATGCTGCCATCCATGGGGTCACAAAGAATTAGACATGACTGAATGACTGAACTGTACGGTCAAGAAGGTTTTCTTGCTTAACTTATGTGGAGCCCAAATGTCAAAGTGTTTAACCCAACTGAGCTGTTGCAAATGATTTTCAGTGCTTGCTTTGGATATTTTGAGTACGTTGCCTGTCTCCTGCATGGTGTAACATTGATTGGTCTTAATTAATGTCTCGATTTGATCGCTATCGACTTCAACTGGCCTACCTGACTGTGGAGCATCGTCCAGTGAGAAATCTATAACACAAAACTTTGCAAACCACTTTTGACACCCTATATCAGTTACAGCACCTTCTCCATACACTGCAAAAATCTTTTCTGGCCTTTCAGTTGCGTTTTTGCCTTTCATGAAATAATAAAGCATAATATGCCAAAAATGTTTTTTTTCCATCCTCAATATTAAAATAGCAACAAAAAATCCACCAATTCTGGTAAGTTTCTTTAAAAATGCATACTGATACGACAGCTGTCAAAATACAATCTAAAAAATTGTTTTGAATGAAGTTAAAGACAGCTAAACAGTCGTTTTTTTTTTTTTTTTTTTAAACAAAGCCAACTTTTTGGCCAACACAATATAACATGTTGTTGATTGATTTTTGAATATTGAACCAGATGCATATGCCTGGGATAAATGATACTTCTTTGTGTGATATTAAAATTTTATGTTTCTCACAATTAAAATTGAAAAAAAAAGTGATGATTGTCTTTGTTCATAAGAGATATTGCTCCCTAGTCCTTGTCATGTGATTGCATGTCTCTGGTATCAGGGTGGAAATGCTGGCCTCTAAAGCCAGTTACTGAATGTTTTCTTCTATTTTCTGGAAGGGACTCTGTAGAATTGATATTTCTTTCTTTAAATGACTGGTATTCTTACTTACTTTGATGTTTACCTGGATATTAATATAGGTTCTTTTTTTTTTTTATAAATTTTTATTTTTTTATTTTTGTTTAATGCTTATTCCATTTCACAGTACTGTATTGGTTCTGCCATACACCGACATGAATCAGCCACAGGTGTAGACGATCTCCCCATGTTAAAGCCCCCTCCCACCTCCCTTCCCTGCCCATCCCCCCGGTTCATCCCATACACCGGCCCCAAGCATCCTGTATCCTGTATTGAACATAGACTGGTGCTTCATCTCCCATATGATTGTATACATGTTTCGTTGTCATTCTCCCAGATCTTCCCACCCTCTCCCTCTCCCTCTGAAGCCAAAAGTCCGTTCTATACCTCTGTGTCTCTTATATTGTCTCACTTTCGGGGTCATCATTACTGTCTTCTAAATTCCATATATATGTGTCAGTATACTGTATTGGTGTTTTTCTTTCTGGCTTACTTCACTCTGTATAATCGGCTCCAGTTTCATCCATCTCATTAGAACTGCGTCAAACTTATTCTTTTTGAGGGCTGAGTAATACTCCATTGTGTATATGTACCACAGCTTTCTTATCCATTCATCTGCTGATGGACATCTGGGTTGTTTCCATGTCCTGGCAATTATAAACATTGCTGCAATGAACATTGGGGTACACGTGTCTCTTTCAATTCGAGTTTCCTCGGTGTGTATGCCCAGCAGTGGGATTGCTGGGTCGTAAGGCAGCTCTATTTGCAATTCTTTCAGGAATCTCCACACTGTTTTCCATAATGGCTGTACTAGTTTGCATTCCCACCAACAGTGTAAGAGGGTTCCCTTTTCTCCACATCCTCTCCAGCATTTATTGCTTGTAGATTTTTGGATCGCAGCCATTCTGACTGGTGTGAAGTGGTACCTCATTGTGGTCTTGATTTGCATTTCTCTGATAATGAGTGATGTTGAGCATCTTTTCATGTGTTTGTTAGCCATCCGTATGTCTTCTTTGGAGAAATGCCTGTTTAGATCTTTGGCCCATTTTTTGATTGGATCATTTGTTTTTCTGGAGTTGAGGTGCATAAGTTGCTTGTATATCTTTGAGATTAGTTGTTTGTCAGTTGCTTCATTTGTTATTGTTTTCTCCCATTCAGAAGGCTGTCTTTTCACCTTACTTATAGTTTCCTTTGTTGTGCAGAAGCTTTTGATTTTAATTAGGTCCCATTTGTTTATTTTTGCTTTTATTTCCAGTATACTGGGAGGTGGATCATAGAGGATCCTGCTGTGATATATGTCCGAAAGTGTTTTGCCTATGTTCTCCTCAAGGAGTTTTATAGTTTCTGGTCTTACGTTTAGATCTTTAATCCATTTTGAGTTTATTTTTGTGTGTGGTGTTAGAAAGTGGTCTAGTTCCATTCTTTTGCAAGTGGTTCTTTAGCTTTCATTTGATTAATGTTGTATGGCTTATATCTTTTATCATCATTTTAATTTCTCTTTCCTAGGATGATATAAATGATGAAAGTGGGTTTCTTATAGAGAGTGTGTAGTTTTTGTGTATTTGAATTTTTGTAATATTGTGACAACATTTGACTAGTGTGTCTAGACCAGACGTTCTCCAGGTTTTTTCCGGTAAAAGGACAGATAATAAGCAGGGTCTCTGTTGCAGTTCTTCCATTCTGCAGTTTCAGCACATAAGCACCAGAGACAATACACAGATAACAATAACATCTCTATCCCAAGAAAACTTTATTTACAAAAGCGGCGGTGAACTGAGTTTGTTCAAAGGCTATAGTTTGCTGAACTCTGTTTTAGTCTATTTATAGTTGACATAATTGTTGATATGTTGAATTATATCCAATCACTTATTAGATTGTTCTGTTTGCTGCCCCTGTTCTTAATGCTTCTCCATTCTTTTCTGCTTTCCTTTTATAACATGTGATTGTTTTTTAGTATTCTATTTCAATTTATCTGTTGATTTTTAGATATATCCCTTGTGTGTGTGTGTGTGTGTGTGTGTGTGTGTGTGTGTGTGTGTGTATGTTTGCTCTTAGAGTTAAAATGCAGTTATTTAAATATTTCACAGTCAGCCTAACACATATTTAATGATATTCACATGGAATACAGGGACAGTAGTGATCTAGGTCCCTGTGCCTTCCCACACTATGTTACAGTGATCCTGTGCAGTACACCTATGTTCCTTATAAACCCCATCAGACAGTGATATAGTCAGTGTTTTGCACCCTTGTTGGAGGCAGGACGTGTTGTACTGAGTAATAGGAACTGGGATGAACAGGCCGTTAGTGGGAGGCTCCATGTTCATCTGGGTAGGGGGGACTCCAGGTGAGGTTTGCTGTGGCCCCAGGTGTCAGAAACTCCAGGTTCCCCTCGTGCCTTTGTCTGGTGCCTCCTGGACCTGAGCTTCCCTGTGCACTTCTCTGCAGAGCCACTGGATCCTGCAGCCCTGTCTTCGGGAACCATGGTTATTACAACACCACCCAGTAGTCATAGGTCGGGGGGAGGAAAGTGGCCTATAATCATATGATGAAATCTTTTAGTGGCTGAGCCCTGGGCTGTGAACTCCACATGTGCTTCTCCAGAGGGATGGATATCTCTCCCGTCTCAATGAGAGGAAGGTTGGAAGGGTAGCAGTGGGGCAATCCCTCCTCCAGGCCGGGATAGTCTTCAGGACTGAGTCCTGGCACAATCCCACCTAGAGAGCAGCTTTTGCTCCAGAGAAGGCTCTGGACCCCTTCACAGGGACTGCTCTCCCCTTCCTCTGCCTTGGCCGCAGGGATCTTTCTTGGGTTTTCCCAGGGGGAACCTGGTGGGGCTCCTGGAGGTAAAACCCAGAACGGTGTGGGTGTCCCCTGACACTGGCCACCAGAAGCTTCTTGACCCAGGGGAGTCCTCACTGAGGCTCAGTCATACGTCAGTATCATCAAAGTGTGCCTGCCAGCTCACCTCCCCACCTGCTCCTGCTCCGGGTGAGCAGATCCTGGTCTGACCCTCTGCATCCTTTGTTTCTCCAGATTTTGAGGTGGTGGTTTGTCTGCATCCTCATTTCTCTATGCCTCCAAGCAAAGTTGTCTTAGTTTGTTCAGCTTTTCCTGACTTTATGGATGGAAGTGAATCTCAAACTCTGTAATGTCGGAGCTGAACCCAGGAGTTTCACATTTTAAGGAATGAAGAGAGAAAAGTAGCCAGTTCTAGACAGAGTTAGAGTGAAGTTGTTTAGTCGTGTTCAACTCTTTGTGATCCCATGAACTCTAGCCTGCCAGGCTCCTCTGTCTATGGGATTTTCCAGGCAAGAATACAAGAGTGGGTTGCCATTTCCTTCTCCAGGGAATCTTCCTGACTCAGGTATCGAACCCAGGTCTCCCACACTGCAAGCAGATTCTTTATCATCTGAGCCACCAGAGAGTACCCAGATACCGTTTCTGCTGCTTCTTCCCGTGTGAAGTCCTGCATCTCTTCTATTGATAGATGTTTTCACTGGATATAGGACTTAGCAGCAGCAGCAGGACTCTGGTGGACTCCAGTTCTTCAGGCTCTGGAACCACTGACTGTTCTATTATTATCTAATTTTATGTTTTCTGATGAGAACTGTGAGGACATTTCACACAATGACACACACAGGGGAACGAACAGTGATTGGAAAGTTCTCACGGTTATTTCAAAGTTATTTTTGTGTTTGCTTTTCAGCAGTTTGATTCTGATATGTGTTAGCATGACTTTCTTTGAATTTGTCCTGTTTGGGGGCTCACTTGATGGCCTGAATATGTAACTCTGTGTTTTGGCAAATTGGAACATGTTAGCAGTTATTTTCTTCACCACATTATTCCTTTCTTTCTGGAATTCTGATGACACAAATGCTTGATTTTTGTTTGTTTCTTTGTATTTTCCCACAGGTCTCTCATCTCTGTTCAGGTTTTTCAGTATTATTCTTCTTATTCATTAGAATGGATAATTTTATTAATCTGTTATCAAGGCACTGATGTTTTCCTCTATAAACTTGATTCTGCCTCTGAGTTCAGATAGTATTTTTGTCTTTCGGTTATTGTATTTTTTAGTTCTAAATTTTCATTTGCTTCTTTTTTACCTTCCATTTTCATTGGAATACCTCTTTCTTTCCATTTGTTTAAAGAGTGCTCATATTTCTTCTTGGAGTGCAGTTATAATCGCTGTTTCAAAAGTTTGTATGATAATTCCAATATCTGTGTCACCTGGAGTTGGCATCTCTTAGTTGGAATTCCCTCTTGCAAGGTATTGAGATGGTGCTGGTTCTTGATGGCATTTAAATTCAGATTGTAACCTGAGCTGCTTAAATATTATATTATATGACTCTGAATCTTGTTTAAGTTCTGCAGGGAAGATTTGTTTTAGTTGACAGTTGACTTGGGTAGGTACCTGCAGCAAGTCCCTGACTTCGTTGCATGGGCTGTGGTCCAATTCACTTCCAAAGCCTCTGAAGTGCTATATGCGTCTGTCCTTGTCTGCTCTATCCATCAGTCAGTGTGGGACCTGGGCGCTGGTCTACTCTGGGGACAGTGTGCTGGTTAGTGTCAGAGCATATATGCTTGGGTCAGGGGAACCTAGCAGTAGTTCAGAAATGTCCATATAGTTCTTCTTCTTGGTTTCCATTTTCTCTGCTCTCTCCTTGGCATGTTATGACTCTCTGGAGCTTCCCTTTCTCATCCACCCCTCTGCACAGCTTTCTGGCTAAGAAACCTCATGCCTCAGTTTTACTTGTTCTGTGTGCAAAGTGCAGATCCACTGCTGGAGGTCATGCTAAGGGAAAACGTGCAACCCAGGGACACTTATTTCATCTCCATATGTGATATCAAAGTCTCTGGGAATCCTGAGGGACCAAAGAGAGAGCTGCCCAGTGGACTTCAGGATAGTGTCAATGAACACTCTAGGAATAAGATGCTTGTGCAGATCTGCATAATGTATGTGTAGTGGTCTCTGCAGTGTATCAAGTGATGGGGTAGGTCATGAAATGTCATTTATAATATGGTCCCATTTTTAGGCATCAGTTCAATTCAGTGGCTCAGTCGTGTTCGACTCTTTACAACCCCATGAATCGCAGCACGCCAGGCCTCCCTGTTCATCACCATCTCCCGGAATTCACTCAGACTCACGTCCATCGAGTCTGTGATGTCATCCAGCCATTTCATCCTCTGTCGTCCCCTTCTCCTCCTGTCCCCAATCCCTCCCAGCATCAGAGTCTTTGCCAATGAGTCAATTCTTCACATGAGGTGGCCAAAGTACTGGAATTTCAGCTTTAGCATCATTCCTTCCAAAGAAATCCCAGGGCTGATCTCCTTCAGAATGGGCTGGGAAGAGTCTTCTCCAACACCACAGTTCAAAAGCATCAATTTTTTGGTGCTCAGCTAAGGTTAAATATATTTTGTGCATTATATGTGTGCTTTAGTTTAGACAAAGTTCTAAAAATGGAAAAGATACGGCATTAATGCTAAAGGTGATTTGCCTGATGATAGAATGTGGATGATTGCACTCTCTTTTCTTTGAGGCTCTGGGTTTTCTGATCTCCTCTCCCTGCCATCAACATGCATCACTCACACAGCTAAACAGATGGGAAGCTTTTACAACTTGGCTTTGTTTGCTGGCATCTTCCTCCCTGGGTGCATGTCTGGGTGAGAAGGGCCCCTGAATCTTCCCATCTTTGTGTAATGCACGTACATTATCTCTCACTAGCAGAACAGAGATCACAAAAAATCCAATCAAAACAGCAGTTAGACGGGACACAGACATCCAAGCACAAGGAGAATCTCAGGAAGTGTCAAGAGTCTTGTCTGTGCACCAGCTTTAACATCTCAGTGTTTTCATCCGTGGACTAAAATGATCTGAGTGAATAATTCCCAGTTAATTTATACTTGCTTTGAGAATATGTTAACTTTCCATTTTAATTAATGATTTCATCCCAGGAGAATTATGCTTTAAAAGTGTCTGCCTTTGGCAAATAGTACAACAGTTGGGCTCCCCGATTCACAGTGGCTGGCGGAGGAATAGAGCAGGTTACTCTTTACGGGGTGTGGGAGGCACACCTAGGATGGCACCTCGGAGGGGCCTCCACAGGTCTCACAGCCCCTCGTTCACTGTTTCTGTCTTCACCTTCTTTACTGGACCTTAAGACAAACGGGGTGAACTAACCACACTAAAAAGATGACATGTCATTTATCTGTACATGGATTCCATCTAGTTTTATTAATTTTTTATTCACCTTTTTATTCCTGTTCCTCTCGTGCTGTTACAGAATCATAAAACTGTGTTTGCGTGCATGCATGCTCAATTGCTTCAATCGTGTTCAACTCTTTGTGACCCCAGGGACCATAGCCACCAGGCTCCTCCATCCATGGGATTCTCCAGGCAAGAATATTGGAGTGGGTGGCCATGCCCTCCTCCTGGGGATCTTCCCAACCCAGGGACTGAATTTGCTTCTCCTGTGTCTCCTGCATGGCAGGTGGATTCTTTACCACTGAGCCACCCAGGAAGCCCCAAAACTGTGTTTACTAGTATCTTAAAAATTTTTTAATTGAAATTTTACCTTATTTGTGTGTTTATTGAGACTCTTGTAAGATTTTGTTTTTAAGAAAATCCTTAAACAGTGTTTAATGACTATCTTTTTTTGTACGTGGTCTTGCAAAATGTCCACTGTTCTTTTGTGGGCTTATATATTGAAATAAACACTGACGGCATTGTGTTACATATTTCATTCTATTTATGACACTGTAGCATTTTACAGATAATTATGTTTTGAGCAGATGCTCATGTTGCTAAGTGCACAGTGACCCCATTGGTTTTCTCATCTGCATTGTGTTCAGGGATGGGGTTGGTGCCCACCACGTCCCCCCCCGACATCCCCAGGAAGCCTCCAACTCCCAGCTGCTACACACAAGCTCAGAGAACATCCTCTTATGTCTCCTGCATGGACCCATGTCAGTATCTCCCCAGACACATGCTGGAGGGCAGAGGACAGCGAGCCCCCGTTACTGCCTGCTCTCCCCACAGACCACAAGGTCAACAACTGGAGTCCCCAGGCTGGTGGAAGACCCTTGGCTGGGAAGTGATATTTCACATTACAGAAACCTCTTCTATAAACACATATGCAGGTTAGAGTCCAAAGTGCTTGTTTAGACTTATAGCTGACACTTCAGAGAGACAAGACATACTCAAGTCATTCCAAGTAGAATTGTCACATTTAGCAAATCAAATATGGAATGCCAGTTAATGCTAATTTCAGATAAATAGCAAGTAATTTTACTCTCAGTATGCCCCATGGGGTTTGTTCCTAAACAGGGTGGGGGGGTCTATTAGGAGGAGGATGGCACATGGATGGAGCACCCCTGTGATACTCCCTTCAGCCTCTGAACGCAGCGCACCCCAGTGGGTGGGGTGACCACAGTGACAGGGAAACTGGAAGAATAAGCACCTTAGATGTGCTGTGAAAACCTTCTCCTGCTGCACAGGTCTCCCTGGAAGTTTCTCTGTGAGTGGAGAATGAAGTGTGGCCTACAGTTGGTGTGGCAGAGAAATGATATTTTCAGTGTGGATGGATGATTCTTGAGCGTGTGTCTGTGTAGATGAGAAGCCAGCAGAGGGGAGGCAGGTGGAGGTGAGGAAGCACAGGTCTCTGCAGGACAACAGGGAAGAGGCAGGAGGGGAGTGTCGGAGGGCTTGGCCCAAGGAGAAGAGCAGGTTTGAGCTGGAGGCAAGTGGCAAAAGTGAGTGGAAGCTTCTGGGTTGATGGACACCTGGAGACTTGGGGAAATGCGTTCTTGGGGAGGTCGTGGAAGCTCCGCCCCCTTCTGCATACCTCACCCTATACATCTCTTCCATTTGACTGTTCCTGGTTGTATCCTTTTATTTATTTATTTATTTATTTTGTGTCACGCTTAGCAAAAGCATTCCTCAATTCAAAATTACACCATTCAGATGACTTTTTTTTTTTTTTTGGTTTCATGTTTTTTTTTTTTGTTTGTTTTTTGTTTTTTTTTTTCCATTATTATTTTTTTAATTTTTATTTTTTGTTTAATGCTTATTCCATTTCACAGCACTGCATTGGTTCTGCCATACATTGATATGAATCAGCCACAGGTGTGGACGATCTCCCCATGTTAAAGCCCCCTCCCACCTCCCTTCCCTGCCCATCCCCCCGGTTCATCCCATTCACCGGCCCCAAGCATCCTGTATCCTGTATTGAACATAGACTGGTGCTTCATCTCCCATATGATTGTATACATGTTTCGTTGTCCTTCTCCCAGATCTTCCCACCCTCTCCCTCTCCCTCTGAAGCCAACAGTCCGTTCTATACCTCTGTGTCTCTTATATTGTCTCACTTTCGGGGTCATCATTATTGTCTTCTAAATTCCATATATATGTGTCAGTATACTGTATTGGTGTTTTTCTTTCTGGCTTACTTCACTCTGTATAATCGGCTCCAGTTTCATCCATCTCATTAGAACTGCGTCAAACTTATTCTTTTTGAGGGCTGAGTAATACTCCATTGTGTATATGTACCACAGCTTTCTTATCCATTCATCTGCTGATGGACATCTAGGTTGTTTCCATGTCCTGGCAATTATAAACATTGCTGCAATGAACATTGGGGTACACGTGTCTCTTTCAATTCGAGTTTCCTCAGTGTGTATGCCCAGCAGTGGGATTGCTGGGTCGTAAGGCAGCTCTATTTGCAATTCTTTCAGGAATCTCCACACTGTTTTCCATAATGGCTGTACTAGTTTGCATTCCCACCAACAGTGTAAGAGGGTTCCCTTTTCTCCACATCCTCTCCAGCATTTATTGCTTGTAGATTTTTGGATCGCAGCCATTCTGACTGGTGTGAAGTGGTACCTCATTGTGGTCTTGATTTGCATTTCTCTGATAATGAGTGATGTTGAGCATCTTTTCATGTGTTTGTTAGCCATCCGTATGTCTTCTTTGGAGAAATGCCTGTTTAGATCTTTGGCCCATTTTTTGATTGGATCATTTGTTTTTCTGGAGTTGAGGTGCATAAGTTGCTTGTATATCTTTGAGATTAGTTGTTTGTCAGTTGCTTCATTTGCTATTGTTTTCTCCCATTCAGAAGGCTGTCTTTTCACCTTACTTATAGTTTCCTTTGTTGTGCAGAAGCTTTTGATTTTAATTAGGTCCCATTTGTTTATTTTTGCTTTTATTTCCAGTATACTGGGAGGTGGATCATAGAGGATCCTGCTGTGATATATGTCCGAAAGTGTTTTGCCTATGTTCTCCTCAAGGAGTTTTATAGTTTCTGGTCTTACGTTTAGATCTTTAATCCATTTTGAGTTTATTTTTGTGTGTGGTGTTAGAAAGTGGTCTAGTTCCATTCTTTTGCAAATGGTTGACCAGCTTTTCCAGCACCACCTGTTAAAGAGACTGTCTTTACTCCATTGTATGTTCTTGCCTCCTTTGTCGAAGATAAGGTGTCCATATGTGTGTGGGTTTATCTCATGGCTTTCTATCTTGTTCCATTGGTCTATATTTCTGTCTTTGTGCCAGTACCATACTGTCTTAATGACTGTGGCTTTGTAGTAGAGCCTGAAGTCAGGCAGGTTGATTCCTCCCGTACCATTCTTCTTTCTCAATATTGCCCTTGCTATTCGCGGTTTTTTGTATTTCCATACAAATCTTGAGATAATTTTTTCTAGTTCTGTGAAAAATACTGTTGGTAGCTTGATGGGGATTGCATTGAATCTGTAAATTGCTTTGGGTAGTATGCTCATTTTCACTATATTGACTCTTCTGATCCATGAACATGGAATATTTCTCCATCTATTAGTGTCCTCTTTGATTTCTTTCATCAGTGTTTTATAGTTTTCGATATATAGGTCCTTAGTTTCTTTAGGTAGGTGTACTCCGAGGTACTTTATTCTTTTCATTGCAATGGTGAACGGAATTGTTTCCTTAATGTATCCTTTTAAAATAAACCACTACTCTAGTTCTTTTAAGTCAACTCTATGTGAACCAGCTTATTTGAACTTTATTTCTGCCCTTTCAAGGAGTAAACTGGAATATATTGCAAATGTAGAATTAGCAGCTATGCAGTTACCCAAGTAGCTAGCTTTTGATCAGTATTTCGATTTTATTACTTTGAAAAATGATACAATCAAAAATGAGGAAATGGTTCATATTGTGCCATTAACAGTTCAGAAATCACAAATGTGGAAATGAAAAATCTTACAAACCAGAATGTTGACAGCCTCTTCTGCTTTTCTGTTATGCTGGGTACTATTCTGTAATCAGATAATTAGCAGGAATAGCAATGGAAATGGGAGCAGTGAAAATAGATAAGTTTCCTGAACATCTAAGAGATGCCAAAAATGGTTTTACTACAAGTGATGTGCTGGGAGCTGGCAGCTTCAGCTTTCAAAGCCTTCTTCACTCCTGTTGACAGAAATATGGATCTGGGAACTCCTTTACATCATATTTGGACATATCAGTCCTACGATTTCCACGTACACAGAGTTAACCAGGAAGACTCTTCAGGAGTGAAAAAGTCCCTGGCTGGTGCTAGTGTGACCTAGAGAAAAAAAACAGGAAGTTGTATGACTTAACGCCAGTTGATACATTTTGGCAGAAACGTAAAGGAAGTCCATTCCCAGAGGTTTGGGAATCAGTTCAGCAAGAACTAGAATCTTAGAGCAGAGCGCAAAAAGATGAGGTCAAACACCTAAGAAGTGCCATTGGGCCAGAAGAGGAAGATGAAGGGGCCACGAGGATGCTTCCTGACAACACTGCTCAGCTATCCTCAGCTTTTGGTTCTTTGCCAGACCTTGGAGAGGGGAAAAAGACTTACCGATCTCCATAAAATGTTGCCGCTGCTGTCTTAGGACATGTAAAAGCAAGAAAACTGGATGTGTGTTTGAATATAAAGAAAAAGTAATGAGCAAAGCTTCTTTGGGTAAATCTCTTCTAGATGTAATATCAGACTCTGATGCAGGCAATCCAGGAGATAAATGAGGCATTTCTTATCTATCATGTAAGTGCACAGCAAACAGTTTCTGAGGCTGATTTGGAGCCACACCAAGAAGCTGGAACTGACGCAGGATGCAACCTTAATTCCTTACAATATATCAAACAGCGGAAGACTTTTGCTGGGATGGCTTCAGCTCCTGCCATCTCAGGCATTGCCAAACGAGTCCCCAACACAAGATCGCAGTGTATGATGGCAAGAGTGACGAAGGCGGTACAGAAACAGCACAACCTACCTGTCTTCAGGATCGTGAAGTCAAACAGTGAAACCGATGACTGTAGATATTTGATCCCAGATGCTGCCAGGCAGTGACAGCTCAGTTCTGAGGAGCAGAAATCCATTCCAAGAAGCAATTGTTTTTGTGTTGGCAGAAGGCAACTACATTGAATATCAGACGCTTGTTGACAACAGAAAGGGGAAACGAGGGAAACATGTTTTATAGGCTGCTGCTGACTTCTTCATACTGCACAGCTCATGAAACAGCTGTCACAACTTGGGAAAAAAGGAGAGGCCTGGAGTTTAACCACCAGGAGGAGCTCCCCAAACTGCTGTCTGTGCCTCCCCAGACCCAGATCCCATCCCATCAACTGCAGTTTAATTTACAGCTTGAGTTGATGCAGTGAGACTCGGTGCACTGCCCTCCCCTGCCCCCCGACTTTGTCATGAGGGTCTTTATTTCCTTCCTGGCAAATCACCCTTTGATTCTTGTTTAGCTTTAATGAGTCCTCCTGACAGTGGTGGTGACATGACAGAATTAATTCCTGACTTGACACTGATGGTTTCCATCTTTGATTCCTTGTATCCCCAGGACACCTCCAGGCACGCTGGCACCTTAATTCATCTCCGGTGGCTTAACAAAGGGATCACCCTGCATGGGGGCAGCTCCATGTCCCACATCCCACAGCACAGGCCTACTGGGCCAGGTAGGACGAGAGTTCAGAGCTGCTTTTTAAGGGGCTGTCATCAGGACGCCAGGGGTGAGTTCATGTGCCTCACAGGCCTGTGTCAACCTCCAGCCACTGTCAAGTGGAAGCTGCTGCGATCGCTGTGGACACAAATGGCCTGTATCACACATCTATTGTCTGGAGTGTCATTTGTTCCCTCTGCTTCCTAAAGAAACCCTGATTTTGCTTTGGGAAACCACACCTTCCCCACCTTGAGTTTTTATGCATGCTTGCTAAATTGCTTTAGTCATGTCCGACTCTTTGTGACACCATGGACTGTAGCTCACCAGGCTCCTCGGTCCATGGGATTCTCCAGGCAAGAATGCTGAAGTGGATTGCCATGCCCTCCTCTAGGGGAACTTCCCAACCCAGGGACTGAACCCCCATCTCCTGTAGACTTCCGTACTGCAGGCAGTCCTTTACTTCTGAGCCACCAGGGAAGCCCTGGGTTCTTATAACACCTTGGGAGTTGGTTTCTCCTCGACCCAAGCATTTTACAATGAGATCTTCGTGTTTCCCTGAAGAAAGAGAGTGACTTGGGGACAAGCATTTCCAAAGTCAGAGCATCACAGGCAATGAGACACAACCCCAGTCACCTTGCTGGGCCATTTGAGGAACAGATGAAAAATGCATACAAATTCCCCCAGTGCAAGTAAACTCTAAGCTGAGTGGGCATGGGGAGGACATTGGCCCTCAGGCTGTCTCTGCTCTCAGGCAGAAGCGGAATGGCAGGTGTGCTCCTGAAGCCCCACCTCCCAGCTCAGAGCTGCAGGTCACCTGTCTAATGGGGCCCTTTCTTACCTGGGCCAAGGGCTCTCCACATCTGGTCTTGAGCAATCTCTTTGGCTCAGCAGATGGAAAGGCTTCAGAAAATGTCCTTGGAGAGAGAATGAATGGAAATTGCCATGGAGCTCTGAGTTAAACCCACTCAGATGCAGACTGTTGCGTGTTCACAAGACTTTCTGTCCTTCTGGGGAGAGACTAGTGGAAAAGACCGAGTGGACGAAGGTGTTTGTGGCCCCATGGAGTGAGAATGTGTTAATGGCCTCATCTGGGAATAACTCCGCTCCTATGAGCACTCCATCCCCACCTGCTCAACCGTGTCTGCTCTTCTCCCATTTCTCTCGCAATTAGATCGTGCAGGATGTCAGCTGCAAAGATAGTCCTGGGGCAGAGCACTGATGCTGCCTGTGGGAATGAGACATTGACACAATTCCGGCCCCCAGCTCAGTTTTGAGCTCTCGATGGAGGGTCAGTGGGGACCCAGACATGCTCACTGGTCACTGTTATCATGGCATTCAAGTTCTCTCAGTTTATCAGTCCCCACACTTTAACCTGTCTCACGGAACTTTTCATTTGCTCTTCATTCTGTCAAGAATGTTATTCCTGATTCCTTCCTTATCTCCTTACGTTCTCAGCACAAAAATCAGTTCACAGAGACCTCCCCTGACCCCATGGAAGCGATCCTCACATTATCCTCCATCTCATCATTGTTCCTGTTCCTGTTGTAGCAGCTGTCACTATCTAAAACCTTCTTCTAATTTTATTGTTTGTTGTCTGTTTCCAAAAAGGTCAAGAACCTTGTCATCCTCCATCACCGTTTATCAGCAGTGTCAGGGACACAGAGGATGACGATGGAACTCCTGAGGGCATGAAGGAACCGGTGGATAACCGCTTTCATGAGTCTAATGGAGCAGCTCTGCTGGGTTTTCCTCCTCCAGTCTGAAGTTTCCTCCCTCCTCACAGGAGGGGACTATGGAGGGGAGGGCAGCTGCTCCCAAGTGAGGAGGCTGAAGAAAGGGTCAGGATGTCACCTGTGGTTTCCCCAACTCGACGCTCCTCCTCCCAGCCCAGCTGTCCCTCTCCCTCCTCGTCTCTCCATCTGTCCTCTGCTTTCCCTATCTCCTCCCAGCTCAGCTACTCCCAGGACTCGGGTGAGCAGCCCCTTGGCCCACCCTGAAGAGGTTGGACCTCCCCCTTTGAACCCACCCTCCAGGTTCAGGATGATGTCAGACCCAGAACAGCCTCCTCAGCCCCAGGGCAAACCCCACTTCTTGGTAAAGAAAACACAATTGGTTTCATTCCTCCAGGGCTCTAAAGCAAATCTGACATTTGTTACACTGCACATAACCATTTCTCCCAAAGCATGCTCAGCTGGCACAGATTTCTAAGGCATCAACTCAAGTGTGTAAAATAACATGATTCTTTTATAACTAAATATAGTTTCTCTCTAGAGCCCTCACTCTGCTTAATGGCAGAAAACAGTAGACTCAGTTCCAGGTGAACGGCATCAATGCGGGATATCTAGACAGTTGGGATTTTTCTTCCTCTCCTCGTGGGTGCCTCTAAGCGGGCTCACATGGGGTGGAGGTGGGACTCCAGCATCACCTCCCTAGCTAACACCTGCTGATGGTTCTCATCCCCGTGCAGGGTCTGCTCCTACAATGCTGTCTCTGTGCCTGGTGTCACAGCCCCTGCCTCAGCACAGCTCTCCTTATGCCCTGTCCCTTGCTTTGCTGTAGGACTTTGTCTTATAAGGGACGTGGGTGCACCATGTTCTCCTCCACATACAGGGATGTGAGGACCCAAAGGGTTTCTTGTCGGTCCCCTTTGCCCTGAGGCCCCATCAGCCACCTCCTCTCTCTGTGCCCTCACTCTGGCTGTGGGGAGTCCTGTGCGGTCACTGCTTCCAGTATCCCAGGCAGAAAGCAAATCCAGTTCTCCTCTGTGTTCAGAGTGATTTATCTGGGGTGCCCGACACTCTCCATTTCAGAGCTGACGTTGTGGAGGTTGGGTGCAAGGCTCCTTCTCGTGTCTCTCATCTTTTTTCTGGATTATTCTCTTCCCCAACCCAGAGTAATCTTGACCTATTTGGGCTGAGAAGCAACTGTCTCTGAAGGTATTCTCCCAAGGTTCTCTGCATTATAGCAGGATGATGTACTTGAGACAAATCTCTTCTATACAGTGATATTACTCTTAGTTCTCTGTTTCTCCTACAGGACTTCCCCTGGAGCAAAAGCCTCCAGCACAATGACCAGGTGTAAGAGCATGGTGGTAAAAGAGAAGACCACGGCAAAAATATCCTGCCACTGGGATATCAGTGACCTTCCCATTGTGGAATTACAAGCCCTGAAAAGTGCTCTGGGGTGACCCAGCACCTGAACCAGGGCTGATTCCCCCCAACGCCCACCCCAAGCCCCAAGCCCCAGCTCAGAAGGTACCTTGATGTGGAGTAGATGCTGCTTGGGGAGCATCCAGACAGTGTCAGGAGCCTGGTCACGGGGTCCCCAGGCCTCCTTGGAAGGGGTGGGAGCAGCAGGAGGCCCCAGGCTCCTGGAAGCATATGGAAGGGGCAGAGACTGACAGGGACCTTGGAGAAGCCCTGGGAAAGGAGGAGGAATCACAGAGACCTGCAAGGACCAAAGTCTGAGGGACTCATGGGAGTGATGACCTCCCTGTGACATCATTACTTTGTCATCACTTTGTGATGACATTGTGCTCCTCTTCCAGAATGTCACAGCATCTTGTGACCCCACACCAGTCAGCATCTCAGATAGCGATTTGAACTGATCAGGCAGAAATCGAGTATAGGTATAGGGTCCTGGGATGAGCACTGAATGGGCGGGAGGATGGAAGGTCAGGGCTGGAACAATGACCTGATGGGGCCAGATGCAGACCTGGCCACCTTTGCTGCCACTGCCCAGCCCCTGGCATACCCTGGATGCAGGGGCATGGGAAGGGGCTCGAGTGTTCTAATTCAGCTCATAATTATGTCTGGAAATTTGCCAAACATATGAATGTATTCCAAAGGTCTTGAATACAAACAAGAAAAAAAGTTGCCCACATCACCTTTGTGGAACTTAGAATACCAGGGAAGAAGGGGCAGGGGATCCTAGAAGGGATGAACTGACATCTCCACCAAAGACACAAAGGGGAGACTCAAAAAGAAACGAGCTTCAGTTATGCAAAAGTTAAAGTGAAAGTGTTAGTCACT
>SJYC01079412.1:0-18143 GCA_006408675.1 Madoqua kirkii | reverse complement strand
CTCCTACAATGCTGTCTCTGTGCCTGGTGTCACAGCCCCTGCCTCAGCACAGCTCTCCTTATGCCCTGTCCCTTGCTTTGCTGTAGGACTTTGTCTTATAAGGGACGTGGGTGCACCATGTTCTCCTCCACATACAGGGATGTGAGGACCCAAAGGGTTTCTTGTCGGTCCCCTTTGCCCTGAGGCCCCATCAGCCACCTCCTCTCTCTGTGCCCTCACTCTGGCTGTGGGGAGTCCTGTGCGGTCACTGCTTCCAGTATCCCAGGCAGAAAGCAAATCCAGTTCTCCTCTGTGTTCAGAGTGATTTATCTGGGGTGCCCGACACTCTCCATTTCAGAGCTGACGTTGTGGAGGTTGGGTGCAAGGCTCCTTCTCGTGTCTCTCATCTTTTTTCTGGATTATTCTCTTCCCCAACCCAGAGTAATCTTGACCTATTTGGGCTGAGAAGCAACTGTCTCTGAAGGTATTCTCCCAAGGTTCTCTGCATTATAGCAGGATGATGTACTTGAGACAAATCTCTTCTATACAGTGATATTACTCCTTAGTTCTCTGTTTCTCCTACAGGACTTCCCCTGGAGCAAAAGCCTCCAGCACAATGACCAGGTGTAAGAGCATGGTGGTAAAAGAGAAGACCACGGCAAAAATATCCTGCCACTGGGATATCAGTGACCTTCCCATTGTGGAATTACAAGCCCTGAAAAGTGCTCTGGGGTGACCCAGCACCTGAACCAGGGCTGATTCCCCCCAACGCCCACCCCAAGCCCCAAGCCCCAGCTCAGAAGGTACCTTGATGTGGAGTAGATGCTGCTTGGGGAGCATCCAGACAGTGTCAGGAGCCTGGTCACGGGGTCCCCAGGCCTCCTTGGAAGGGGTGGGAGCAGCAGGAGGCCCCAGGCTCCTGGAAGCATATGGAAGGGGCAGAGACTGACAGGGACCTTGGAGAAGCCCTGGGAAAGGAGGAGGAATCACAGAGACCTGCAAGGACCAAAGTCTGAGGGACTCATGGGAGTGATGACCTCCCTGTGACATCATTACTTTGTCATCACTTTGTGATGACATTGTGCTCCTCTTCCAGAATGTCACAGCATCTTGTGACCCCACACCAGTCAGCATCTCAGATAGCGATTTGAACTGATCAGGCAGAAATCGAGTATAGGTATAGGGTCCTGGGATGAGCACTGAATGGGCGGGAGGATGGAAGGTCAGGGCTGGAACAATGACCTGATGGGGCCAGATGCAGACCTGGCCACCTTTGCTGCCACTGCCCAGCCCCTGGCATACCCTGGATGCAGGGGCATGGGAAGGGGCTCGAGTGTTCTAATTCAGCTCATAATTATGTCTGGAAATTTGCCAAACATATGAATGTATTCCAAAGGTCTTGAATACAAACAAGAAAAAAAGTTGCCCACATCACCTTTGTGGAACTTAGAATACCAGGGAAGAAGGGGCAGGGGATCCTAGAAGGGATGAACTGACATCTCCACCAAAGACACAAAGGGGAGACTCAAAAAGAAACGAGCTTCAGTTATGCAAAAGTTAAAGTGAAAGTGTTAGTCACTCAGTCCTGTCTGACTCTTTTGTGACCCCCATGGACTGTAGCCTTCCAGGCTCCTTTGTCCATGGGATTCTCCAGGCAAGAATACTGGAGTGGACTGCCATGCCCTCCTCCAGGGGATCTTTCCAACCCAGGGACTGAACACAGGTCATCTGCATTGATGCCAGATTCTTTACTGTCTGAGCCACCAGGGAATCCCTTATGGAAAGCCAGCCCTAAGTGGTATTTTCTAGCACATCTAAGATCATAGACTGAGATCCATACTTAATGTACTTTATATCCCAAGCCAACAAACTGGAAAATTCTTAGAGATGGGAATACCAGACCACTTGACCTGCCTGCTGAGAAATCTGTATGCAGGTCAAGAAGCAACAGTAGGAACTGAACATGGAAAAACATACTGGTTCCAAATCGGGAAAGGAGTACCTCAAGGCTGTATACTGTCACCATGCTTATTTAACTTATGCAGAGTACATCATGAGAAACACTGGGTTGGATGAAGCACAAGCTGGGATCAAGATTGCTGGGAGAAATATCTATAAGCTCAGATATGCAGATGACACCACCCTTATGGCAGAAAGCGAAGAACTAAAGAATCTCTTGATGAAAGTGAAAAAGGAGAGTGAAAAAGCTGGCTTAAAACTCAACATTCAGAAAAGCAAGATCATGGCATCTGGTCCCATCACTTCATGGCAAATATATGAGGAAACAATAGAAATAGTGAGAGACTTTATTTTGGGGGGCTCCAAAATCACTGCAGACGGTGACTGCAGCCGTAAAATTAAAAGACATGTGCTCCTTGGAAGAAAAGCTATGACTAACCTAGTCAGAATATTAAAAAGTAGAGACATTACTTTGCCAACAAAGATCTGTCTTGTCAAAGTTATGATTTTTCCAGTAGTCATGTATGGATGTGAGAGTTGGACTATCAAGAAAGCTGTGTGCCAAAGAATTGATGCTTTTGAACTGTGGTATTGGAGAAGACTCTTGAGAGTCCCTTGGACTGCAACGAGAACCAACCAGTCCATCCTAAAGGAAATCAGTCCTGAATATTCACTGGAAAGACTGATGCTGAAGCTGAAACTGCAATACTTTGTCCACCTGATGTGAAGAACTGACTCATTGGAAAAGACCCTGATGCTGGGAAAGATTGAAGGCAGAAGGAGAAGGGGAAGACAGAGAATGAGATGGTTGGATGACATCACTGACATGATGGACATGAGTTTGAGTAGGCTCCAGGAGTTGGGGATAGACAGGGAAGCCTGGTGTGCTGCAGTCCATGGGGTTGCAAAAAGTTGGACATGACTGAGCAACTGAGCTGTACTGAACTGATCCCAAACCAGCCATTGTGACAGAATGAGTCTAGCCCAGAATCCCAGCTCCCTGGACAAGTACCCCCTCATGACCTCCTGGACACAGAGCCCATATGGAAGCTCCAGGAAGGTAACTGCTCTTTAGTGAATCTAGAGCAACTGCTGTTTCCAGCTGCTGAAAGATACCAGAGTCACTGCCAGGGGAGGACCATTAACTGGAGTGAAAAGGGAGGACCCCAGAGAAGTTTTCCCAAGTCCCTGTGGAGGCTGAGGGCAGGTTTGTTGGGTCAGTGCGGATTAGCAGATCCTGCTGGGGCCCCTGACCCTTACTCTGAAGGAAATGCCTGTAGACTTTATAAACACAACAATGGCATCATATGTGGGTTGAGACTCATCCCTTTAGCCCCTGTGACTCTGCAGTTTGCACAATTTCCCATCGGTCTGACTAGGCTTCTAGTCCATTCTTGGTGTCTATCTAGGGCTTCCGTAGTGGCTTAGCTGGTAAAAGATCGGCCTGCAGTGTGGGAGACCTGGGTTGGGAAGATCCCTGGAGAAGGGAACAGCTACCCACTCCGGTATTCTAGCCTGGAGGTTTCCATGGACCATATAGTCCATGGCGTTGCAAAGAGTCGGACACGACTGAGTGACTTTCACTTCACTTCATCTTGGGTTCTCTTGAACTCCTTGGCTGGGAGCCTGGGGTTGAGGGGGCTCTTTCTTTGCTCCCCTTAAGGAGGGGCAGCACAGTGGGGTTTGGGGGAGTGAAGAGAAAATGGCAGAAAGGAGAAAAGCTGCCTGAGTCACTTCCAGGGCCCCAGTTGGTTGCTAAACATTGTCCTAGTCCCCATTCCTCACCCTGGGCAGTGGAAGATGGTGGGTCTGAGCTAAGGAGGGCCCTGCGGCCAGGCTCCCCACGCCCTGTGTAAGGGCTGTGGGGCCATCATAGTCTCTCAGCTACTCAGATGGACCCTTACATGTACACATATGCAAGTGTATAGATGTACACATGCTGTACAAGGGGTGGGTGGACTGGGGCGGGCAGTGATCAAGAGAAACCCTCTGGAAATATCATCGGGGAACTGAGGGTTGAGGGCCTATGTTACGAAAGAAACACACCACAGCAGAGGTCAGATACCAGCTCCCTCTGCATTTACATGGGACAGTGACAGGATTTCCCTGTGCAGAAAGTCAGGAGACTCTGGAGCCAGACCACTCGGGCCACGCCCTGCCCCCTCACCGGCCCTGTGCTTTACTGGGGGTCTTTGTGCCCCCACATCTATAGGAGGGGGATGGAAGCATCACCTACCCCACAGAACCACTGGGAGGGTCAATGAGGTCATTCACAGGACATTTAATTACCACTCGGGGGCGACAGACTGTGTTCCGTAAATGTCCACCATTATTATCTGATGCTTTTACTTCATAAGGAAAGAAGAAAGTGAAGATGGAAAACAAGGGGCTCAGAGGAGTCTGTGTGCCTCAGTATGTGAGCAGGTGCAACAATAAGAGTGGCTTCAACAAAACAGGAATTTCTATTATCTACAAACTGTGGCGTGTTACGTGGAACACTGTGCAGACTGCACCATCTAAGGCCCCAGCTCCACGTCATTGCTCCACTAGCCCTGGTAGATCCTCGTCCTCCTCAAGATCCAAGATGGCAACACACGCGTCCACTTCCATCTCAGGAAAACGAGAGGATGGTGGGAGGTGGGGGATTAGGGATGGTGGTGGTGGGGGTAAGGGTGTCGGCAAACAGGTTAGAGGCAAACTGGAAATAGTACTTGTAATTTCCTCTTTAATTTCATTTGCTACAACTTGGTTATGCAACCATACCTTGCTGCAAGGGAGGCTGGGAACTGTAGTCTATCCTGGAAGAACTGGCATCTAGCTGAACCTTGAGGGCACTACCATTCCTGCACAAAGCATGTGAATGAACTTTGGGGCCAGTCACTATCACAGAGGTGGGCCCAGAGGATGTTTCCAAGCCTTGAGAGCGCTTTCTTTTTATAACTAAATAATTCGAGGTAAATGAGAGTAAATTTGAGAGAGTCGGTTCAGCTGGTTACAGTGATCCCCAACAAGATTAGGAAGCAAACTCAGATGATTTCAAACAAGCAAAATTACAGGTCCATGAGAGCCATAAATAAGTGGATGATACAGATTTAAAATTTCAAAACAAAAAGGCAACAGTGGGTTCCATAGAGAAGAGAGATGCAAACTGCTTTTTGTTTAATAAAACATTATGCCATGGCAGCCAGGAGAGTCCACAAGGAATGCTTGATGGTATTTTAAGTAGCTTTTGTGCTGCTTCACTTTCTTTAACAGGCATTACTTTTATTATTTGTCACAATGACAGGCCATTTAATGCATTTCATAAAATCCATGTGTCAACTGTCTTTTCTCTCAATGCCAATCTAAAGACATTGTTTCCTGGAAAAGTCCTTCACTTCCGTGATCTCTGACACCACCTGGTGAAGCTTCTTGTGGGGAAGACAGGATTCTGTGTCCAAATACAGAGTTCTAATCATCAAGACATGAGACCCCTCATCTCAACACGCACTAGACCCAGGCTCCATGCAGGGAAGCACCATTAGAAAGGGGTATTGGGATGTAGAACTAGTGTAACTCCTGTCTTGCTGAGACATTTAAAAATGAACATTCCTCATATTTGTACACGCACAAGTCAATGCTCACTACTGTGGAAGGTCAAATCTCTTTTTGTGGGTGATTTTAGGGGACAATAGCCTCTAACTTGCCTTTCATTTCTAGGAACAGTTGTCCACCTGAGTGTCAGATAAACGTGTCTCAACAATACAGTCCAAGAATGCAATAATGTATTTTCAGTACTCAGCCATCCACCTCATCTTTCTGAAAGAGCATTGACATTTATGCTGCAGACACTTGAATCTGTCTTTGAAAGACAGCTCCTGAAAGGGCTCCAGGAATACTGATACATAGACACTTGTGCCCAAATCTGGGATGGTGATCTAGAAATTAAAAACACAGAAATGCTTTTTAAAAAAAAATTGGAGTATAGTTGCTTTACATTGTTGTGTCAGTTTCTGCTGTACAGTAAAGTGAATCAGCCACATGTATACACATGTCTCCTCTTTGGATTTCTTTCCCATTTAGGTCACTACAGAGCACTGTGTAGAGTTCCCTGTGCTACACAGTTCAGTTCAATTCAGTTCAGTTGCTCAGTCTTGTCCGACTCTCTGTGACCCCATGAATCGCAGCATGCCAGGCCTCCCTGTCCATCACCAACTCCTGGAGTTCACTCAGACTCACGTCCATTGAGTCAGTGATGCCATCCAGCCATTTCATCCTCTGTCGTCCCTTCTTCTCCTGCCCCCAATCCCTCCCAGCATCAGGGTCTTTTCCAATGAGTCAACTCTTCGCATGAAGTGGCCAAAGTACTTGAGTTTCAGCTTTAGCATCATTCCCTCCAAAGAAATCCCAGGGCTGATCTTCAGAATGGACTGGTTGGATCTCCTTGCAGTCCAAGGGTCTTCTCCAACATCACAGTTCAAAAGCATAAATTCTTCAGCACTCAGCTTTCTTTACAGTCCAACTCTCACATCCGTACATGACCACTGCTACATAATAGGTTTGCATTAGTTATCTATTTTATACAGAATTGTGTATATACATCAATCTCCGAATTCATCCAATGCCCAACTTCCCCTTTGGTATCCAGATGATGTGTATCTGTTCTCTTTGTCTGTGTCTCTTCTGCTTTGCAAGTAAGATCATCTTTACCATTTTCTAGATTCTATATATATGCATTAATATACAATATTTGTTTTTCTCTTTCTGACTTCACTCTGTATGATAGTCTCTAGGTCCATCTCCATCTCTGCAAATGACACAATTTTGTACCTTTTTGTAGCTAATATTCCATTGTATGTATGAACCACATCTTTATCCATTCCTCCTTTAATGGATAATTAGGTGCTTCCATATCCTGGCTATTGTAAACAGTGTTACAAACACCTCAATGCATGTGTCTTTTCCAATTACTGTTTTTTTCTGTGGGTGTATGTATTTATCCAGGAATGGAATTTCCAGGTCTATTTTAGTTTTTTGAGAAACCTACAAACCTGGTAGCTCAGCAGTAAAGAATCTCCCTACAGTGCAGGGGACTGTCTGCAATACAGGAGACATGAGTTTGATCCCTGGTTCTGGAAGATCATTTGAAGAAAGAAATGGCAACTCACTCCAGTATTCTTGCTTGGAACATTCCAGGTATAGTCCATGAGGTCACAAAGTCAGACACGACTTAACAACTAAATCACAGTGGCTGCACCAATTTATATTCCCACCAACAGTGTACAAGGATTCTTTTCTTCACATCCTTGCCAATATTTGTGTTCTTTTTGATGATAGCACTCTGACTGGTGTGAAGTGATATCTCTTTGTGGTTTTGACTTGCATTTCTCTGATAATTAGTGATGTTGAGCATCTTCTCATATGCCTGTTGACCATCTGCATTTCCTCTTTGCTAAAATGTTTATTCATGTGTTCTGCTGATTTTTAAATTGAGTTTTCTTCAGTGTTGAGTTGTATGAGTTGTTTATATATGCTGGATATTAATACCTCATCAGTCATATCATTTGCAAATATTTTCTCCCATTCAATAGATTATCTTTTTGTTTTGTCTATGGTTTCCTTTGCTGCATAAACGCTTCTAAGTTTAATTAGGTCCCACTTGCTTAATTTTGCTTTTATTTCCTTTACTTTAAAAGATAAATCAAAAGTACTGTGATTTATGTCAAAGACTCTTCTATCTATGTTGTTTTCCAGTGTGAGTTTTTGAGTATTGGTTTTACATTTAGGACTTTTACCCATTTTGAGTTTATTTTTGTGTGTGGTGTTATAGGATGTTCTAATTTCATTCTTTTACATGTAGCTGTCTGGTTTTTCCAGCACCACTTATTAAAGAGACTGTCTTCTCTCCATTGTATTTTCTTGCCTCTTTTGTCTTAGATTAATTGACCATAAGTGAATGACTTTATTTCTGTGCTTTCTATCCTATTGTCTGGTTTTATACCAGTACTGTGGTACATTACTGTGTTGATTACTGTAGCTTTGTAATATAGCTAAAGTCAAGGAGCATGATTGATTCAGCTCTGTTTTTTATTAAGATTGTTTTGGCCATTCTTTTTTGTTTCCATATAAAATTTAAAATTATTTATTCCATTTCTATAAAAATACCATTTGCATTTTGATAGGGATAGTATTGAATCTATAGACTGCCTTGGTTAAGTACCTTCTTTTTCCTCTTTTTCCTCTACATACCAGAGCCTGGTATATAGTAAGTGCTCAGCAACACTTATTGAATGGCTGGTTGGACAATAAAATTTGGATAGACAATCAAATCTAAGGCAGTGGCTATGACATCCTTATAGATGCTGCAGGATGGTTGACAATACTTTACCTGGTTGCATCACCAGTCCTTAGGTGAAAAGAGCATCTTTTATCTCTATTGTTTTGTTATAATAGAGTGAGGGGAGAGGCTGGAGAAGCTGTCACAGAGCTGCTTTTATAGAAGCTACTGCTCAACAGTGTACTGGGCTTTGGCATCATTCAGTCAATATTTTGAAAGATGAAAGGGACATGAGTGACTGCTTCTATTCTAATAAGAAGTCATGTTCCACCTCCTACAGAATTATCACTCCAGCTATGGCCTCAGAAGGGCAGTGAGTCACCCATATGGCTCCCAGTTTTCCTTGGGAACATCATGGCACAGTGGCTTCTCATTTCATGGTCCCTCCAAGACAAGCACTTGTTCCTCTCTGCAACATTTCAGTTTACTCCAGTGAAGTGCACTTGTGGAACATCACTGTAGACAGAGCTCTTTCAGAATTGTTTCACACTTCCAGCTCCATGTCCCTTTTCATCAGTTTAACCAGTGCTGATTCCCCTACCTCAAGTATCTGCTTCTGTGAGACCTCAGAGCATCTTGAGAGGCCAATTAAAATCTAGGAGGATATGAGATGTTGCATGTGTACTGATGTGGATGATAAATGGGCTCCAGGCACAGAGGGGGAAAAGCCCTTCAGACCAGATCAAGATCTTTGGTGTCCACTCCAACCAGACTGTGTTTGCATTTCAGAGGCATTTGGAGTAGGTGTTCCAGAACTGTTGGTCTGCTTTTCAAGTGCAAATGACAGTTCATACTCTAGCTCTTCTTCCTTGGGACACATTAGGTCAAGTTTGTAGACATCAAACAAGCTGTGGGAACAGGCATTAACCAGATTTCATCCTCTGTTACTAACCAGGCTGGGTGCCTGATTACAAAGCAGAATAAGACTCCAGACTCTAGCCCAGCTGCTCACAAGAAGATATTCAGGTGAGTTCCCAGACATTGGGTAAGGTTCATCTTCAAGTATTTGCCAGACTGGATCAAGGATAACTAGTCTGACTGAGTTTCTAAGCATTATCTAACCTCAGCCTGCCAACATTTCTTGGGATTATTTCCCAATAACTAACTGGGGTACCAATTCAGACATCCAGCTATTTCATTCCGTTATCATTAGCCCGGCTAGATCTCTAGGTATGAGCCAGTCTCAGGCCCTGGACATCAGCCACTTACTTGGATGGAGTACAACCCCCCCACCCCCCACCTTGAAAATGGGCTGGCTGCTCATAATGCTGCTGGGTTTCATGCCTGTGCTGCTGGAGTAGCACTGCCAGGGAGCTGGAAATGCATAGACCAGTCCATGCAGCATGAGGGCAAAAGTTGCGAGAAACACCAAGAGCCCATGAATAGATGGCCCTGATGCTCGGGAGAGTTTACAACTTTGTCACCAAAGGAGTATTGATCATTCTCAAGTTGTGTCTCAGCTCATCAAAGTGTCTGGAGATCCCAGCCTAATCCTCCGAGGCAGTTTCCCTAACAGTGATTGTGTTTACTGGGGAAGACTCTGTAAGCTTGGATAGCCTGTGACCCAGTTTCACCCACGCCTGTGCAGGGTTAGCAATAACCTCTAACTCATGCTCTGTTGCAGGAAGGATGCTTCTGCAGAGAAATAAACATGATTGAACCCCAGAAGATTTCAGTAGGAACCTTCCTGGCACATCCTGCTTTTGTACATTAATGAGATAGTTTGCACTCATCACAGAACCCAAAGCTGAGCTCAGCTCAGGACTGATTCCAAGAGCTGCCAAGGGCTAAGCATCTCCTCATAAAGACACACGGTCAACCTGGCAAAGGTTCTAAAGCCACAAATCCTGGGACCAAATCTCCTTTCTTTCCTCTGGCCTAATCAGAGGGTTACTGGGAAAAACATGGATTCATAGAGGTTTTGCCTGGATGATTTTGGAAGGTATCATTCCAGGTTTCTTCATATGCATGAGACAGAAAACTCAATTCAAGCCACATTAAAGAAGATAGGAGATTTATAACTTATCTAACTCTACAGAATGAACAGAATCAGGAACACTTGGGTCCAGGGACTCAAGTGAGAAATGAAGATCTAGTTTTCTCACTTGATTGGTGGCTTTATTTCTTCTATTTCTTTTTATAATGGCAGGTCCTCCCTGAAGGTACCTCTGTATTAGTTTATTTAAGGACAGTCCCTTTATTAGTTTATGTAATGACAGCCCTGCATTAGTTTATATAATGGCAGTCTCTGTGTCCATTTATGCAACAGTTCTTCCTATGCCAGTTTATGTAACACCAACTCCTCTATTAGTTTTTATAATGGCACTCCCCACCCCTCACCGCCCCGCCACTAGTTCATGAAATGACAGCCCTGTATTAGTTTATATAATGGGCCTCTCTCAGCAGGTTGTTCCATCTCCAGCTCACATCCCCCCAGGCTGAGGTCCTGCAGGAAAGGGCCTTATTCTGATTGGACCCATATGAGTCACATGCACACTCTGAACCATTTAGGTGAGCCCCCAGGGGCTCAGGGCTCAAATTGGTCAGGTTAGGCAATGTGGACGGTTAACAGAGCAGGGTAGGAGCCTGGCCTCCACAGTGCAGGAGCTGAACACCGGCTCTTCTCATGTCCTCTCTTGTGTGCTTGAGCTTCTGGTAAATCAGGAGATCACAAGGAAGTTGAGGCCACATCCTTATATCCTTACAAGGAAACAGTGCAGCTTCTTGCTCTCCAGGTTTCTGGACCCTGTGTGGGCAACAGACTCCAGGACAGAACCACTGGAACATGAGGACTCAACAGGGAGAAGCACGGACCAAAGGGAATGGATGGGAATCAGAGCTCTGCCCCAGTGGGGAGTGAGGGGTCTTGGGCAGCCCTGGTCCCTGGGGCCTGAGAATTCCCTTGGAGGAGACATGACTTCAATCAGAAGCTTACATTTTGGACATTGTGTGAGTGATACACAGCTGATTCTTTGTTGACTGTTAACACAGGTTGGTGTAGTTCAGTGGCTTGCACTTATTTGGCTCATTCATCCCACCTCTCACCATTCTTATAGCACAAATGGTCTTGTGAAGGGTCAGGGTATTACCAAGTCCACTCCAGATGAGACCAGAGGCCCGGATCTGGCCAGAGTCATATCCTGTAAGGGAGCGAGTGTCAGACACCAGGTCACAGAAGAGTGTCTCAAGGGGTCTGAGCAGGAGATCCCATGGAGCTTACATTTCACAGTGAAAACTCTTACCTAGTGAAATTGGGTCTGTTATTAGCACAAGGATCTTAAACTGTCTCTGGTTGTGGGTGGTATGTCCAGGTTCCAAGTGTGGGCCCCTCTATTCCCAGTTGTTCTTTGATGGAAATGCAGCACCTGCTGGATTAAAGGACAAGATGCCTCCTTATGGGCTGCAGATGAAGACCACCCCCCTGCAGGAGAACGTGGGATGTGTGGATGCAGGAGACTAGAGGACGTGTCAGGATCCAGGATATGTTGTGTGATGTGATGATCTGACTGACGGCATGGGTCAAGGTGATCCGGGAAAGGACTTGACATGTATGGATCCATGAGATAACATGTGACTTGTGGATTCAGGATATGACGGCAGATGTGGGATCCTGAAAGTGATGTGTGACTTGCAGATCTGACAGATGGTGTTGAACATGATTGGGGAGGTGATGTGACACATATGTATCCAGGAAATAATGAGATCTGCAGGTTCAGGATGTGACGCCTGGTGTGTGAATGCTGGAGATGATGTGTGCTTTGGTGTCAGACATGTGTCCAGGAAGTGACATGGGGCAGGTAGATCCGAGCAACAAGGTGTGGTGGGAGAACACAAGCTTCACTGGGAGAACCCACAGTACCCAGTGAACGTCCTGATCTCATGAGCCAACCCCCTGACCCCCGTCTGGAGTAAGATGGGGTATGTGCAAGGGCTTCAGGAACAGTGAAAAGTTATCTGACTCACAGAAGGCAGGGACTGGTGCTGTGGAAGGAAGTAGGGAAAACTGCCTTCTCTGCAGCCAGCTGACTGTAAATGTGGTTCAGAAGAGGGGCCACTGTGGGAGATATTGGCTTTTTAGGTCTTTGAGATCTGAAGAGGGTTAATTACAAGTCACACAGAGAGAGAGATGGAGGCAGGGAGGGAGGAATGGAAGATATATGATACACAAAAGGAAGATGAAGAGCACACAGTGAAGTAATGTTGCTGTGAGTCAGAGGAAAGTCGTGCAATTGTCTCTCGGTTCAAAAAATTGGAGGATAGACACAGCCCCTATGAATCAGGAGCTTACAGCAGGAACACAGACTCAAGGATGAAATAAGAAGGCAACAAAGGATGATTGAAAATGAGTTGGTGGTGCTCAAGAAAGAAGAGTAAGAAAAAAGATGAAAACACCACAAGAGGTGAAGTCATAACTACAGAAAAAGGATAAAGGATACTAAAAAACAGAGCAGCAGCAGGAAAATATCTTCAAAAGACAGGCTGAATAAAAATAAAGACAACAAAGAGGACATCTTTGAGATTTCTCCAGTGGTCCAGTGTTTAAGAGTCTGCCTTGCAATGCAGGGGGGACAAAGGTTCAGTCCCCATTGGAGGAACTAAGATCCCACATGCCTTGGAGCACCTAAGCTTGAGAGCTGCAACTACTGAGCCAGTGCTTTCCAGAGCCTGCACGCCACAACTGGAGAGTATGTGTTCCATAATGAAAGATTCCACATGCTGCAACTAAGATCTGACACAGCCAAACAAATAAATAGAAAATCAGTGATATAGAAGCAAAAGGAGTACAGAGTATGTGTGGCCTCTGTCTCCAAAGAAGAGAAAAAAGAATGGAGAACCATCTGGGATATAATTTAAGAGACCTTTCCTGAAATCAAGGAAAGTTTGAACCCACAGACTGAAAGGGTGTAGTATATTCCAGATAAAATCAGTATGGATTTATTGACTCTGGAATATGTCTTAATTTTAGGAGACCTCAAAGAGAAAGAAATACTCCTCTATGTTTCAGGCAATAATAATAACAGCAACAAATATCAAGTCACTTTCAGGGGAAAATTCAGACTTGCTCAGACTTTGCCAAACAAAATGAAGCATAGAAAATGCAATCATTATGTCTGGGGGGAAGTGAGTACAGGAGAATACAGAAAGAGAGAGAGAGAGAGAGAGAGAGAAGTGTAGAATTAATTCAAAGGAGAGCAGAGCCCAAATCATGTTGCAATTTTAAGTTGCAATAAAAGATTTAGATTTTAATTTGAATGCAGTGAGAGGGATCTTGGAGATGCTGCCGCAGTGGTCCAGGTGAGAGATGGTAGCAATGGGAAATGGGGTGATAGCAAGGGAGTTGGGGAGAAATGGATGGATTGAGGACAGAGTTTGGAAGCAGAGTCAACAGATATTGGTGACACATTGTATATGGGTAGCAATAGAGAGAGCAGGGAAGCAGGAGGCACGAGAGTGAGCAGGGCTTTGGGCTGAACCACAGGGTTGTGGTGTGCCATTTCACTGAGACGCAGAGACTGAAGGAGGAACAGTTTTGAGGGTAGAGTCTGGTTTTGGACATGTTCAATTTGAGATGTCAGGAATGATATCAAAATAATTAAGAACTGATATTCTCATAAGAATCTGATAATAAAAGGGGTACATTTCCAATCAGAAAATATATCTTTCAGTGCACCCAATGGGGGTGTTCCAGGACTGGAGTTTCCTATTTTGAAATCATGGTGCTATGTTGAAATGGCACTATATTATATGAGTGGGAAACTCAAGAAAGAGATCATGACTGAAGTAAGAGAAATGTAAGGGTCATTGTGTATATATGATCCCTGCCTAAAGCTGGACATTTCTAAGGATCTGGAAAGGAAAATTAAAGGATCCTAGGACCATGCTCTTGGGGGCACATTAACACTGAGAAACCAAAAGAGGAATAGGAGTGAATGAAGACTGAGGCTGAGGCTTGAAAATAAAAGTAATTGTGAGTTATCCCGGAAGCCAGGCAAGTCAAATGTTCAGGAAGGAGAGTGGTCAGCTGAGTTGGACTCTGTTAAGAGCCATAGGGTGAAGACAGAAGGAAACCCTTGATTTGGCCACATGGAGATCTCTTATAACTCTGACAGGGATAATTTTAGTAGTGGAGTGGGATTTCAGCACTTGGTTGAAGAAGGTAAAAGGAAATCAATCAGGAAGCAAGGAAGCAGAGGCAGTCCCTATAGACAATTTGATGAAGAAGAAGAGAAAAGAAGTGTGGCAGCTGGAGAGAGATGAACAATCGGAGTTATTGTCTTTTAAGATGGCTGATATTGAGGTATATGTGGATCCTGGAAGGATATGTCTCATGTAGGAGAAGCTGATGGTGCAACTGATAGAGGAGAGAGTTACCAGAGGAGGGCTTTTGGGGAGGCAGGACGGGGTGAGATCCAGGGCATAAGTGAGGCACAGTGAGGAGCGACACGTCACATCTGAGCTGTCACCTTCCCCGTGGACAGGGGATGTTGCACCAAGAGAGATGGCAGAGGCTGTGACTACAAACAGCGGTAAGTTGAAGATTTGATGGTGAGCAGGGGAAGAAACTATGGTTTTCCCTGTGAACCATGAGGCCGGGTCATGGGCTGAGAATGGAACAAGAGAAGGCATGTGGGAGGTCTGAAGGGAGAACAGAGGGTGGGGAAGCATTGTTTTTGAAACTGGAAATGGAATTTACTGGAAGCACTGTGGTTCCCAATTTCAGGGAAGTGAGATCTGAAGACTCGAGTTTCCAGGGTGAGAGGGCGGCACGGTGTGCACTTTCACAGGCACACTCAGCTCCAGGGCAGGTGCAGGTAAACAGAGTTGGTTTAAGTTGATTTGTTTCCACTCAGTGAGAGCAATGGAAAGAGGGGGGCAAAGGAATTGATGGTGTTTGATGAACACTGAATCTAAGAAGAGCTGGGAGAGATGGGGTATAAGGGAGAAGGGGCTGTGAGAACCTAATGTTGTCACAGGGACACTGGCAAGGCAGTTCCGCACTGAGAGCTCCATCATGGGAAGTGAATGCTCAGAAAGCAGGATAATTACAAACAAGATGTCGGAGGTGAAGTGATTATTCAAGATGCAAGATCGCGGGAGGTAGGGGGAGGGTAAAGGTTATTGGAGGGGATGATGTTAAGGAATGGAGACCAAGGAATGGAAAGAACAATTCATTTGGCTTGTAATATGTTCAAAAACAGGCAAAAGCCACGTGCTGTGTTCCATCAAAATAGTGAGTATTGAGGGAGGAGGGAAGCACAAAGTTAAGAATATAAAAAAACAAATGAAGGAAATCAAGACAAAATTATATGAATTGCAGTGCATTATTACAGATACTCTCCCCTCCCTGGCACCCAATTTCTGTATTTAACGTCTTTCTACACACCTCTGCACAGATACATAACTGGGGGACCTCTTGTTTTTTTTCTTAATATTTATTTTTCATGTTTTATAATTAAGTGTTTAGTCATATTTTAATTAATAGTATGAATGGGGGCTTCTTTGGTGGCCCAGACAGTAAAGAATCTTGTCTTTAATCCAGGAGATGGGGGATGTTACATGTAAAATTGAATAATTTTAACCATCGAATATGCAGAGGTCTCTAATTGTTCTATTTATGAGATTATTCAGTTCAGTTCAGTTGCTCAGTTGTGTCCAACTCTTTGTGACCCCATGGACTGCAGCACATCAGGCTTCCTTGCCCATCACCAACTCCCAGAACTTGTTCAAACACATGTTCATCAAGTCGGTGGTGCCATCCTCTGTCACCCTCTTCTCCTCCTGTCTTCTTCAATCTCTTCCAGCATCAGAGTTTTTGCCAATAAATCAGTTCTTCACATCAGGTGGCCAGAGTATTGGAGCTTTAGCTTCAACATCAGTCCTTCTAATGAATATTCAGGGCTGATTTCCTTTAGAATTGACTAGTTTGATCTTCTTGCAGTCCAAGGGACTCTCAAGAGTCTTCTCCAGCACCACAGCTCAAAAGCAACAATTCTTTGACACTCAGCTCTCTTTATAGTCCAACTCTCATATCCATACATGACTACTGGAAAAAACCATAACTTTGACTGGATGGACCCTTATTGGCAAAATAATGTCTCTGGTTTTTTAATATGCTGTCTAGGTTGGTCATAGCTTTTCTTCCAATGGACAAGCATCTTTTAATGTCATGGCTTCAGTCCGCATCTGCAGTGATTTTGGAGCCCAAGAAAAAGTCTGTCACTATTTCCATTGCTTCTTCATCTATTTGCCATGAAATGATGGGACTGGATGTCACAATCTTAGCTCCTTGAATGTTGAGTTAAGCTAGTTTTTTCACTCTCCTCTTTCACTTTCATCAAGAGCTCTTGAGTTTTCCTTTGCTTTCTGCCATAAGGGTGGTGTCATCTGCTTATCCGAGGCTATTGATATTTCTCCTGGAAATCTTGATTCCAGCTTGTGCTTCATCCAGTCCAGCATTTTGCATGATGTACTCTGCAAAGAAATTAAATAAGCAAGGTGACAATATACAGCCTTGATGCACTCCTTTTGGGCTTCCCTGGTAGTTCACCTGGTAAAGAATCCACCTGCAGTGTAGGACACCCTGGTTCAATTCCTGGGTCAGAAAGATCCCCCGGAGAAGGCATAGGCTATCCACTCCAATTTTCTAGGGCTTCCCTGGTGGCTCAGTCGGTAAAGAATCTGCCTGCAATAAGGGAGATCTGGGTTCAATCTCTTGGTTGGGAAGACTCCCTGTAGAAGGGAAAAGCTACCTACTCCAGTATTCTGGCCTGGAGAATTCCATGGACTGTATAGTTGCAAAGAGTTAGACACACCTTTTACTCTCCCAATTTGGAGCCAGTCCGTTGTTCCAGGTCCTGTTCTAACTATTGCTTCTTGACCTGCATACAGATTTCTCAGGAGGCAGGTAAGTTGGGCTGGTATTCCCATCTCTTTAAGAATGTTCCACAGTTTGTTGTGATCCACACAGTCAAAGGCTTTGGTGTAGTCAGCGAAGCAGAATTAGATGTTTTTCCGGAATTCGCTTCCTTTTTCTATGATCCAGTGGACATTGGCAATTTGCTCTCTAGTTCCTCTGCCTTTTCTAAATCTAGCTTGATTATCTGGAAGTTCTCGGTTCACATATTGTTGAAGCCTGGCTTGAAGAATTTTGAGCATTACTTTGCTAACATGTGAAATGAGTGCAATTGTGCAGTAATTTGTACATTCTTTGGCAATGTCTTTTTTTGGGATTGGAATGAAAACTGACCTTTTCCAGTCCTGTGGTCACTGCTGAGTTTTCCAGATTTGCTGGCATATTGAGTGCAGCACCTTCACAGCATCATCTTTTAGGATTTGAAAGAGCTCAACTGGAATTCCATCACCTCCACTGGCTTTGTTCATAGTGATACTTCCTAAGGCCCACTTGACTTCGAATTCCAGGATATCTGGCTCTAGGTGAGTGATCAAACCATCATGGTTATCTGGGTTATCAAGATCTTCTTTGTATAGTTCTTTTGTGTATTCTTGCCACCTCTTTTTAACATCTTCTGCTTCTGTTGGTCCATACAATTTCTGTCCCTTACTGTGCTCATTGTTGCATGAAATGTTCCCTTGGTATCTCTAATTTTCTTAAGTGGCAAACCACTTCAGTGTTCTTGCCTTGAGAACCCCACAAACAGTATGGGGTTATTAGAGAATTTATTTAATAAATCAATTTATAACCCTGCCAGATGGCTCATCCAATCATGGGATGAAGGCTGAAGGTCATTCTCTTTCCACTCTTACTTGTATGTCTGTCATTGAACCTAAAATTTCATCTGGAGATAAAGTCAGTGATGTAAGCTACAGATCCTTTGTGAAGGGGGCAGGCCCACAAGGGTCCACTCTGGCTCCTGTAAGTCAGGGAAAT
>SJYC01079411.1:0-43520 GCA_006408675.1 Madoqua kirkii | reverse complement strand
TCCCCCCCCCCCCCCCCCCGCCGAGATGCCCCAGAGGACTCCTGACTCCTGATCTCTTCCCTCTTTGTCTGCACTCAGGAGGACCACAGGAGCCTAGTTCCTCTTCCTTGAAGCCTGGAGGTGAGGCTGGAGCCCTGGGCTCGCTCCCTGCCCACTCCAGCAGGCACCAATCCCTGCTGGCTACTACAATGATGTGCATAAAGCACTGTTTGCTCCTGGCCTTCTCGGTGGCTAGAGGTGACCTCAGAGCCAGCCTAGACAAACATTCACAATAGTGGTCTAGAGCGCCCTGCTCTAGAATGCAGTTTCCTAGTGTTACCGAGCAAAGCTCACACTGCTTGCCACATGGCAGGCCAACAAATCGGAGAGACAAGGTGTTGAGGCAAGGAATATGACTTTATTTGGAAAGCAGCCAGACCAGGAAGATGACAAACTAGTACCTCAAAATAATTATTCAACGGGGTCTAGGTGCCCGTTTCTTTTATAGAACGTGGTGCCGGGTTGTAGGGGGCGGAGAGTGGGTAGAAAGGTGAAGAAGTAAAATAAAAATGCCATTAATCTTCAACTATCTCCTGGAATGGCCAGCCTCAGGGAGGGGATGTGTTAATTTCTTCCTTCCTGTAGCCATCCACAGATGGACAGGGTCCTGAACAAAGACATTTTGGTTTAACATTCAAGCAGAGGTGCAGGGTTCCCTGAGGCAGGCCATTACGTGTAGCCAGTATCCTTTTACCGAAAAAAAAAGCAACAGCAAGCAAAGATTAAAGTAAAAAAAAAATAGAGCCACCGTGGAGTCAAAATTGACTCTTCCTTATAACACAAGAGCCCTGGAGTCACCACTTCTAGCGAGAAGTGGAGGCTTTCTATGCTCACAACACAAGGATTTGCAATGTACTGCCCCACTCAGTGGTGCAGAATGTGATTGTCTCCCTTTCTCTGTAACTGAATTGCATTAGTCTCTAAAAGCTCCATTTCCCCCTTTAATTTGATCATCATGATTTTTACCTTTATCGGGTTTCTCCAAGTAACCCAGTCCCTCGGGTTTAAAACAATCATTTTGGTGTAAATGACCAATCAGGATTAAGGTTTACCTTCAAACTGCAGATCTGGCTGTTCTGTCTCAGTGCCTGCTTTTCTTGGTATAAAAGTGGTGTTGCAGGAAAGCGCACCCCTTCCAGGGCCTGAAACTGGGCTCTTGTCTAACACTCAGAAATGAATTGTCAGAGGAGACACGTGTGCTGACAAAGCAAGAGATTTTATTGGGAAAGGGCACCCGGGTGGAGAGCAGTAGGATATGGGAAACCAGGAGAATCGCTCTGCCGTGTGGCTCGCAGTGTCGGGTTTTATGGTGATGGGATTATTTTCCGGGTGGTCTTTGGCCAATCATTCTAATTCAGAGTCTTTCCTGGTGGCCCACGCATCGCTCAGCTAAGATGGATGCTAGTGAGAGGGATTCTGGGAAGTGGACGAACACGTGGTGTCTCCTTTCGACCTTTCCCGAACTCTTCCGGTTGGTGGTGGCTTATTAGTTCCTCATTCCTTATCAGGATCTCCTGTCATAAAACAACTCATGCAAATGGTTACTACGGTGCCTGGCCAGGGTGGGCGGTTTCAATCAGTGTGGTTCCCCTAACAGTGGGGGTGGGAGTTGGGGAGACTGGGGTGTGTGTGTGGGTGGTAAATTTCTCTCTGTGGCCACTCAATAAAGCGCAAGACCTTCATTTAAATTTGAATTCTAGACAGACAACAGTTTTCAAGTTATAAATACATTCTAAAAATTCTTATACTAGACAATACATATGTTATTGCCTATACTGCAGAATTATCTGCATAATCTTTATTTGCTAAATCTGGCAATCCTAACTCTCCCTTATGATGTTTCTCCCAAACCTTTCGGCTATGTGGGGTTATCTCTAGCCACCTTGAATCTAGAAATTAAAGCCGAGTGTCCCCTCACCACCTTGTCTACACAGTGAGCCCGTGTCACCTACCTGCTAGGAGGAAGATCACAGGGGCAGGAGGAGCACCAAGGACAGCTGATGCTGGTTGATGTGTCAGGATGAAGAAGGAAACAGACAGAACAGGCTCCATCTTGAAAGCAGGACTCCGTCTTGGGCCGGACTATGCCCAGTATCTATGGAAATGACATACCAACTGGAAAACCAGACTCCCTGGATGGAAGAGCCCCAGGGCTTGTACCTAGCCTCTTCCTCGCCTAAAAGGATACTCTAGTTATCTGTGTAACCAAATAGAATCATAAATTCTACTGTGCTTATTGGGGTATAATCTCAGGCCTATTGATAACTGTCCACTGTTAACTACCTAAGCTTAAGGCATAAGCAATTAGGCATAGGCATAATCAAAGGGTTATCTTTGATTGTATCTTTCTTTTCCTTTTTTCAGACTAGTTTCATGGAATTTAGGGAGGTGGGTTTGGTCACGTACACTTAGGGTATATAAGGTTCTCACAAAAATGGATCAAGGTCCTTGGCTAAGAGGAGACGTGCCTTGGGTCCACCAGTGTAATAAACTGCACTCCGCTATCTTCATTGTCCTTCTGGGTGAATTTGTTTCCCAGAATGTGTAGCTACAACAAGGACATGGATTCCCCTGTTCAGGGTTCTGTCAAACACTCTGATGGCACTCTGTGGCTGTGTCCACCTCCTCTGGGGACCATGTCCATCCTGGGCTCACTGAGTGTCTGGCTCATCTCTGCACGTTTGGGTGTTGGGCATGGAGGTTGGTGAGCCTCTCCCCAGAGCAGCACAGCACCATGGCCTGGTGTGGGCAGGTGGCTTTGAGAGAGGTGGTGGGTGGTGAACACATCATGCCTAAGATACCACAGATCTTCCCGAAGACCATACTGCCTACTGCCCTGCAGGTTTCTGAGGAGCACAGCAGGGGAGGAGTTCCAAGCTCGGGTGGCTAGTGGGAGAGGGGAACGAGGGGCAAAATCAAGGGGTCCAGGGGGAGTTGAGATGAATCCTCACGAGAGGGTAGTGTGAAGTGTCACTGCTGGGGCAGTGCAGGTCAGGAACCACCGCTGTCCACCCCCACCACGCTTGTTGGCTAGTTTGTCATTTAAGCTTAGGGGCAAGTTCTGAGCATTTTTTTTTTTAAGATACAGTGACTTTATTTCTACCCTCTTACAGTCTCCATCTGGTAAATATCCTCATCTCTATAAACACAAAAATATATCAAGAAAGCATGTTATAAGATAGTATATATAAGCAAAAGTTTCATAGAATTTTATTGACCTTAGTTATGTCCCCCGAAATCCAACATTTTAAACCAAACTTTAAAGTTCGAGAAATAACCATCAGTTTTCTTTAGCATATGTTACACCTTAACAGTTAAAATAACTCACTTTATTTAAATATTTCATCCACAACACTGTATACAATTTCTAAAAATATTATGAAAGCATTTTGCAGTTGTGTCTTTTTTTTTAAGTTTCTTTTTAATGTGGACCATCTTTAAAGTGTTTATTGAATTTGTTTCAACATTGCTTCTGTTTTATGCATTGTCTTTTTGGCCTCGAGGCAAGTGGGATCTTAATTCCCTGACCAGGGAACTTCCCCGCTGCTGAACTGGAAGGCAAAATCCTTACCACCAGATCACCAAGAGAGTCTCTGTAGTTGTGTCTTTAGTGTAGAGATTCAATTTATTTAAGAAAATACTTGTCTGCGGTCCTGTCTGGAAACATCAGGAGCTGTCTGATGTGAAGAAAATTTAGAGACAGAGATTACCATATGGAGTCATTATCAGCTGCAGTGACCTGGACAAACAGAATCTAGTGTCGCAGTCCTCTCGGCTCCAAGGTGGACAGTCTTGGAGTTGCTCCTCATTCTGGGGTCAACCTCGCTTGGCAGGCCCCTGGGGAAGGCTGACCTCCAGGAGAAGTCAGGAGGAGAGCCAGCTTACTGGCTATTACTAGCCAGCTACTAGAAAGTGCTAGAAGCCATATCTGGCCAGTTTTGCACGTCCATCATCAAGGTCTTTTTCTTTTAAAAAATATTCGTTTTTAGCTGTGTTGGGTCTTAGCTGTGGTGTGCAGGATCTTTGTTTCAGTATGCGAGATCTTTCATTTCAGGCTCACCTGGGCTCAATAGTTGTTGCATGGGGCTTAAGTTGCTCCCCTGCATGTGGGATCTTAGTTCTCCAACCAGGGATCGAATCTGAGTCCTCTGCTTTGGCAAGTGGATTCTTAATCACTGGATCACCAGGGAAGCTCCTGTCATCAAAGTCTTGTCCTTGATGCCCCTTCGCCATCTCCAACATAGATTTCAACAGCTGACTTTGAAACTCCAAAGCTGAAGGCTGTTCACTGGGGACCCAGCTGAGTGAGGTGATCAGGTCTGAAGGAATCACCAAGTCTCACGGCTCCTTCATTTGCTCCATATGTTGACTGAGTGTCTGGGCTGATCCAGTGCAAGGGACCCCCACAGGTATTTGCTCAACTATATTCTAGCAACATTGTTCACCACAGTCTAAAAAGGAAAGCAATCCATGTCCATTGATGGATGAATGGATACACAGTTCATCCATGGTGGAATATTATTCAGCCTTAAAAAGGAAGAGAATTCTTTCAGATGCTATATATAAATAAAGTTTGAGGACATTATGCTCAGTGAAATAAGCCAGTTGCTTACAGTATGGTTCTGTTTATGTGGAGGTCCCTTGAGTGGTCAAGTCTGCAGAGGCAGAAAGTAGGGTAGTGGATGCTGGGGACTGGGGGCGGGGGAGAATAGGGAGTCAGTGTTTAATGGGGACAGGATTGCAGCTTTGAAAGATGAAAAAGTTCTGGAGAGGGGTGGGGTGGTGATGGTCACACACAGTGCGAATGTTCTTAATGCTACTGAACTGTACAGTCAAGAACAGTTGAGGTGGTAAATGTTGTGTATATTCTACCACAATTAAACAAAAGGAAACAAAAACTGGCATGATCATTATGTCTATGGTAATACCGCCTCGTCTCCCCTATGCAGGTGCACATGTGCGTGCATGCTCTGTTGCTCAGCTGCTCAGCTGTGTCCAACTGTTTGTGACCCCACAGACTGTAGCCTGTCAGGTTCCTCTGTCCATGGGATTTTCCAGGCAAGAATACTGGAGTGGGTTGCTATTTCCCACTCCAGCAGGTGTGCACAGGGCTTTGCATTTTATTTCCCCTATAATTTTGCCTATTTTCAAGCATTCAACGATGAGTCATTGTATAAGGAAATAAATTGTTGGTAATATGTTGCGAGGTCATTTGGGAACCTCCTCTGTATCTTGGTTTAAAAGTTTTGTGCTTAAGAGTTTGTGAAAGTCATATGGGTCAGCTTGGGCAATAGCTGAAGGCTCTCTTCCTGAATATAGCTGCTGGAAGAAAGAAGAAAAATCAGTGAGAAGATTCTGTGGTCGCCTCAAGTGCCACAGTTTCCAGCATTCCCTGAACACTGGCGTCTTCGGTCAGTGGGAATGAGAGAAGGCAGAGTGGGGGGGTGAAGTTCCAGACCCCACTCCCCAGGACCCAGGTTTCCCTGTCCCAGCCCTCATTCTCAGCAAAAGGCTAATACTCTGCCACAAATGCAATCTCCATCCTTTAAAGCAAAATCAAGCTGTGATGTTGCTTCTGTTCCTTATTGATGTGGCAAGAGATACTTTCATTTCACACCGGAAAGGGACATTTGTTAAGGAACACCATGCTGTACAATCCTTCCCCAACCCACGACCCATACAGCCTTCTGTGAAGCAATTTGAAAACGCACAACTGGTCAATACACCTTACACACACATGCACACATGCAGCACATGCTCACTTAATTTTCTCCAGTAAAATCAGCGTTCAAACCATGACAATTTAGAGACGGGAGGGGGCCACTCTTTACACTTATGCCAAGTCCACAGATGCCCACCAGGACTGTCCTGGGCACACCTGGGTGTATATCCTTCCACCAAGAGGATTCATCATGGTCTGATTTCTTCCTTTTTCTCAGAAGATCTTTTCACCTCTGTCCTCTTCATCTGCATCCTAGCCACACTGACCTTCTCTCACCTCAGGACCTTTGCACATCCTCTTCTGTAATCTGAGATACCCTGTCTGTCCTGCTCATTTCTGCAGATCTTTTGGATCTCAGCTTGCATTGTTGCTGCCCCTCCATCTCCACATTTCACACTGTCTTGAGGGACTTGCCTTATTTTTGTCCTAGTGCATATCAGAGCTGGTAATTACATATTTATTTCTGTGATTAGTTGTTAAATGTAGGCCTTCTCCTCTAGACTGTAGGCTCCATGCAGACGAGACACAAGTGGTCATTTTTACCTTAGTGATCTGGCATGAGCTGCTACTGGATATTTGCTGAATGTGCAAATGACTCTGTTTCAACACCTTTATTTTATAGGTGGAGAAGGGGAGGCCCAGAGAAAAGGGGATTAAGCCCCTCCAGTTTGATCAGCATCATATCTTAAGGTCCAGAAGTCTTTCTCCTTTGACCCACAGCCCCCCATCAAGGTTAGGTTCTCCCTGCCTAAGCGTGGACCCCTTACAGACTGAGTGAGAATCTATACCCCTTCCCTGGAGAGCACTAAACCTGCCGGCTGTTGCCTTGCAGAGAGCAGGGTGACAGCCCCCTTGCATGGCCCTCTGCCTTCTATCCAGGGTTTGTGTAGGGGGTTAGAACGTGTCCCCTCTTCTCCAGGAGATGGTAGACCCTCACTGAGGCCCCATCTCTGGTGATAGGATTTTTGCTCATTTCCAGCCCGGAGTACTGGAGTGATGATGACAAGGCATATTTTGGTTTCCCCAAGAACGAACTTTAATGGCATCGTCAAGCCCTGATTCAGCGCCTTCAATCCCTGTGAAAGAACCTAACCTCCAGGACATCCCATCAAACAAGCTCAGAATAGCAAGAGGGGTTAATGAGCCCATGAATTAGAATTTATCTTGGTGAAATGAAAGGCAAAATGATGGCAGAGTTGAAAAAGGCCATTAGAGGGAACATGAAGAGGAAAATAAAATCAGCTCCGCCTCCCCTTCTAAATTCCCTGAAGCATCCTTGATGCACTGCCCTCAGGATGTCTGAATGGGGCCCAGCAGGCACCTCGATGATTTCTCAGTGGGCAGCAGCAACATGACTCATTTTAGGAGAGAAGTTATTTCTCTCTCCATCCACCACATTGAATCTGTCAGTTTAAAAAAGTGAACATTTCTTCTTGCTATTTGCTAGTTTTTAGCTGATTCTCTCTCTTTTTTAGGTAGCTGTACGAGCTCGCGCATTTCGGTAACAAGTGATAGAATTCTAACTCAAACTTCTTTAAGTGAAACATAAAACCTATAAATATGAGATGACTTTCTCCTGGACCGCAGGAATGTCTGGGTTTCCTGTCCTCTCGCTCATCTCTGCTTCCCTCCTCTGATCATTGATTTTCCTGTGGGTGGCAGGAGCCAGGGTAAGGAGATGTTTAATTTCAGCCTTGCCCAAGACGACAAAGCCCGCCCACTGCCCCCTGCTGCTGCCGCCTGCAGAAGTTGTTGGCTGACTCAGGCCTCCAAGGAGACTGAGATGATTTCATGCTGGCAAAGCTGCCTCTGTTTACAAATCCTTTACAGTCTCCCTATGACCTGGCAGGGGAACAAACTTCTATGGTGCTGTGGAGTCCTGCATGGATAGGACTCTGTGTTGAAACAGAAACTGGATCCAATCTTCCACCCCTGGGCCCTCACCTTGGCTCGCTGTAACTCTCTTAAAACCTGTTGATTTGCAAGTTAGTGTGCTGGAACAGGTCAGAGCACTCTAGCTAATGGGAATGGGGTGTTAATGTGAGTTTTGAAAACCTAATGACCTCAGAGAGGGCTCTCACTTGTACGGTATGTGCATGCGTGCTAAGTCACTTAGGTTGTGTCTGACTCTTTGTGATCCCATGGGCTATAGCTTGCCAGGCTCCACGGTCCATGGGATTCTCCAGGAAGAATACTAGAGTGGGTAGCCATTCCTCCTCCAAGGGATCTTCCTGTTCCAGGGACTGAACCAAGCTCTCCTGCAGCTCCTGCATTGCAGGTGAGTTCTTTCCCTTTGAGCTACCAGGGAAGCCCCATTCCCCCAACTTGTACGGTATTTGTTTATAAATACTGGACAACAGTTCTGATCATCCACTCCTAGCATACCCTAGAGACTCCTGCTTGCACCATGGTCCAGACTCAGTGATTATGGAGTGGTTGAAGCTGTTCCCTCCATGGGCTCCATAACACCTCATCCATTTAGGGCAACTCTGACACTGTGTCCTACGGCCTGTGGGGTCCTACATGGCCTGGCCCCTCCTTGCTTTCTTTATTCAGTGCCCATTTCCCCCTGTTAATTCTGCTTCAGCCTCTCTGACCTTCCTGTTGTTCTTTGAACACTCTGGGCTCACTCCTGCCTTAGGGCCTTTGCACTTGCTGTTCCACCTGTATGAAAACTATTCCCGCACGCTTTATCCTTTTGGTCTTAAGTCTAGTATCACCTCCTCAAGAGGCCTTCCTTAATGCAGTTTTCTCACACCAAGTCACTCTCACGTCACCTCTTTGATTTTCTTCATTGTACTTGTCACTGTCTGAAATTATTTGCCTGTCTATTTGGAATGTAATTTCTGAGCCCACTGATTGGGGAACTTGCTCTGAATCCCAGCATCACAGCTTCTTGTGTGAACTTGGGAGAGTGAATTGGCCTCTCTGTACCTCGGTCTTTCATTTACTGATTAGGGTTAATGAGAGCACCTACCACAGTTGTTATGAAGTCAAGTAACACAAGCAAAATTTTTATAGTAGTGTCTGGTTCATAATAACTCCTAATCCTATGAGTGAAGGCTTGAGTGCTATGTAAGCCTTTACTCATTGACTGCTCCATCTGCTGTCCCTTGGCTGCTGCTCCCATTACCATTGCCAGCATCCCCATCTTTGTCATCTTCAGCACCATCACATCCATCGCCATCATTACTGTCGTCATCACCTTCATCACCATCACCACCATCATCACCAACATAGTTATTCCAACACAAGAATATAAACTCAATTGCACATAAACTGAATTGTTTGTTCATTCTTCACAGGGTCTAGAACAGTGCTTGGCATGCAGTAGGCATGTAAGAATTTATTGAATGAATGTGCAGTTTTTAAATGAATACATGTGCAAATACTCCTGTTGACCTGGAATTCTGCTGCAAAGCTGACATTATGTGGAATAGACTGCCAATTGCTGGAGTGTGGGAGAACAGGGTCAAAAATGAAAACCGCCCTCCCACCCACTCTGGATGCTCTTCTAGCCTTGCCTGACTCCCAGCACCTCTGAATCACAGGGGCTCCATGCTGCCTCATTGATTAAATGTCAAGGCCCATTCAGTGATGGATTTTGCATCAATTCCATCCCGCCCCTGGGAGCAGGCCTGGGCAGGAAAGCTCTCTAAATAAAGACGTTTAATGATAGGTTTGTGACCCTGTGTGAAGGGAGGTAGGGTAGGGAACTCCCTTTTCATTAGCTGAGGCCAGAAGAAGCCAGGTGGGAGGAGAAAAGAGGACTGGAGCCTTTACTGTTCTCTGAGTCGGAGGAGCCTGGCTCACAAAGCTCCTGCGAGTCATCTGGGCAGAGGGTATTAGAGTGACTTGTAGTGAGGTGTCCTGAGGCTGATACAAAGAAGATGGAAAACTCCTACTTGACTTTGCAGCCTGTCTGCCTAGAGGCTGCAAGGGAGAAAGGGATGGAGCAGCTTAGGGCAGCCATACGAGAGTGCCTGGCAAAGGGTGGGAATTCAGATGCTTGTTCATAAGATTCAGCTCAATGGGTTGCAATAAGAATTCAGGTTCTATAACACTAGTTGTAGTCTACTAATACAGAAAAAAGAAAACAAGAGAAATATGTTTCATTCATGTGTGCTATCAAATCATATCATTTTTTCCCCCTAGATACTTAAATTGCTAATACTCTTGCACAATTTATAGACCAACGCCTGAGGTAGTTTTCCCTCAGGCTTCTCTTCTCTGTATTATAGAAATCTAAAACCCTCTCCAAGACTCCATATATCCCCGTGGGAAATGGTCTCCTTTGACACCAAGCTGCCTCCACTGCACATAATTCCTCATCCCATATGCTCCATGTCTATCACGTTCCTAGATGCCCAGAGCTAGGACTCAGCTTTCATCCTTATTTCCATGAAAGGAAGATAGGAAGGAAGGGAGTGAGGAAAGAAAGAGGGGTTTGTGTAGATCACTCAGCATGCACCGATGACTGCAGGACCCCTGGCCCAGCCTTTCCTCCTTCTGGATGCTCCCCCCATCTCCTGGCTGATGGTCAATTTGCAAAGTTATCAGAAAAGACTCCACTTAAAGTTTAATGAATTAACCTATAGGATATTTTCTTGTTTCTGGTCCATACCCCTTTCTCCATCACATCAACACTGGTTTTACAGCTTGTTAGGGAAAAGTTGATGCTGTGGAATGATTGAGTCAAACTCTTGTTTTGACTTTGGTAGACTCACAGCATAGACTTGGAGGTCTATTGTGTTCATGTTTGTCATCTCCAAATAAGACGACAGTGGCCAGTCTAGACAGTGGTAAGACGAGGTTTGGACAGGAAGCAGGAGAAGAGGGCCTGGAACTGACCCTGTGTTGGTTGAATGAGGTGGGAAGATCTGAGACTACAAGGGGATCTTGCTCTCTTTCCAGGTGGAGCGTTGGAGGCGGGAAGTCTCCTGGGCTCTCCGCCTGCAGAGGGGGGCTATGTCAATGATGACAGCTGCACGGGATCCCCCACATTCCCAGAGTGTCAGGGAAAATTATTTCTGTGGCACCAAGGCTGTCTTGGCTGGAGGAGGGAGATAGAGACCGACATGGGCACCACAGTCAAGATGGTGAGTCTGAAGCAGTTACCACATGGACCACAGTGAGAACCAAGGGGAACAAGGGACAGCACAGCCTCAGTCATCGTGACCCCATGAAACTGGGCACACAACGTCAGGTTCCAGACCCCACCCACCCTCCATTGCCTGGGTCCCAGGAAGACCCTCCCCTCCAACAGCTTGAGGATGGAGTTGACGAAGGAGACTCTGAGCTGGTCACTCTCCATTCGCTGGCCTCTCAGCTCTGCTCTCTTAAGAACTGTAACCCTCAGATGCCATTAACAGCCTCCTCCATTGAGTCTGGCCCAAAGGGCGGCCCAAGGGGGAGGCTGAGAGGCAGGAGGAGGGGGAAGCTGAGTAACTTCTCCCTCACCCTTCCCTGCTGCATCTGTGGTTCTGGCAGTCCTTCAGGGCCACTGCCCTCCCTGGGTTCCGTGACAATCTCTCCTCTCAAGCCAAAGGGAGAGACTAGCCCCTGCCCTGGCTAGTCCCTGGTGTGTCAACATCCCTGGTGATTCCCTTGTGCTCTGCCCACAGCTCTGAGAACAAACTCGTTATGAGACCACCCTGTAAACGCCCTGAGCTGGATCCTCCTCCGTCAGGACCGAAAGTCTGAACTGGCTGAAGATGCACTCACTGACCAAGGTGGCATTTCTCACCCCATGGGGAAATGGAGGCTCAGGCAGGGACCACAGGGAGACTCCCAGGCACACAGAGTTCCCTTGGTGCACCCCTGAATATGTGGTCTGGGGTCACATCTGCTCCAGTTCCCAAGGTCTCCTTTGCACCCAAAGCTACCCCCTCCTCCTCCTAGAAGTGGCTTCAGAGCTGCCTGAATCTGCAAACTCAGAATTCCCAGGGACATGCTGTGACTGACAGACATTCACAATGAAACCTTGCAGAGCTCATGTAAAGCTGAGTCGATGTGAAGAATCTTCCAGAACAGAGCAGTCCTGCCTGGGCTGTCTGCCCTTGCTTGGACATTCCCTAGAGTTAGAGGATGTAAACACCACTAACACTGTGAAAAGTAGTGGTTGGGACTCTGGGAGTCTTTCTAGCCAAGTATTTAGAGCAAAGCTTTAGGGAGTAGGGAATAAAACTCCTTATTAAAGTCTCTTGGACTTCCCCAGCAGTCCAGTGGTTTAAGACTTCATCTTCCAATGGCAGGGGCTGTGGGTTTGAACCCTGGTTGGGGAGCTAAGATGCCACATGTCTTGCAGCCAAAAACCCAAAACATAAAGCAAAAGCAATATTGTAACAAATTCAATAAAGACTAAAGAAATGGACCACATAAAAAAATCTTTAAAAATAATTTAAAAAATTGTTTCCTTTGTACAAGATAGTTTTTATTCCCTTGCCAAGTCATTTCTGATATAAATGGTCTTGCAACCCACAGCTGAGACTCAAGTCCCTGACTCATGGAAGGGCTTCCAACCTGGACGGCTGCTGGGTCTCCCATTCTTTGGACAGAGGGGCTGGCTTTGCAGAGCTCCCATCAAGAGGCGTATATCACTCAGGTCATTAGGAGGAAGCGATGTCCTTGGGTAATATTTATATGGTAAACATCCTGAGAATTTATAAGTGGCAAAGACAGCTATCATCACAGTAATTTTCCTCACGCCATCATAATAGCTTGAAGCGTTAAATAGCCTTGTAAAAGTCACAGCTCTCCTTAGGAAGGACAGTGTCCTTACTGAAGAATGCTTTAGAGTCAGAGAATATGTGATCTACTGAGGAAGGCAGCCTGGGCTTCCTTTCTGTTGTAAATTACTTGGCCTGATAGCATGTCCAAGTATTGAATTATTAAGTAGAGAAATGTTGGCTCCGTTTAATACAGTTCCCGTAAACCAGGTGTGGGAGAAAAGGTCACAAAGAACACTCTCATATAAAGATGAGGGGAAACCTAGGACCAAGATCCAAATGGCCAAATGCTACAGAAGAATCAGTCCCTGCTGATGAAACATAGGAAACAGGGCAAGTGGAGAACATGATTGCCCTGACTTACTAGAGGAGATTTCTCCCAAGCTGGAGTATGGTCCCTACTGTGAGGTTTGCAGACACGAAGGGACAGCTTCTCAAAGCAGCTGGTGAAAGCAGTTGCCCATCCTAGGGCCAGCATGTGGAAACACTCTGCTTACTCCATTCTGGCCCTGAATAAAGGACCTCCAGCCTCCCTGAATCTGCTTGAAATGCAGGAGACCTGGGTTCAATCTCTGGTTCAGGAAGATCCTCTGGAGAAGGGAACAGCAACCCACTCCAGTATTCTTGCCTGGAAAGTCCCATGGACAGAGGAGCCTGACAGATTGCAGTCCACAGGGTTGCAAAGAGTCAGAAACGCGACTTCTACTAGCCTCCTGGATCGGCTCGGACCTCTCCAGGGTGCTGAAAACTTCCAGCCTGTTGTTTCCACAGTGACTGAGATGTTGCACTGGATATCTCCTCAGTTCTCCACGAGCCAGGGGCAGTCTCCCTTGTTCCTGTGCGGTGTCTACACTGACTGCATCCACTCCCTGCACTGACCCAGGATTCTCTTTGTGTATCCTGCTTTAGGACTTCGTTAGCTCCCTATTTCCTCTGGTGAGTCTACACAGGCTTGGGAAATTTTCCCCGACCTTTGCTGTGTTTGCTCTGACCTAGAATGTTTTCCAAGGGTCTATACTGCTTGAGATTATCCCCTCATTATCCTGCTGTGTCTACAATGAGCTAGGATCTTCCCTAATTCCCCTCAAATGTCCATAGTGATCTGGCACGTGTTTGTTAGTTGCTCTCCTGCATCTACACTGACCTAGATTATCTCCCAAATTCCTCTGGCAGGGGAATTCTGGTCTGGGATTTCTTCTTAGTTCCTCTCTGTTTCTACAGTGACCTTGGATGACTCACCAGTGCCCCAGCTGTGTCTGCACTGGCCTTGTTGTCTTCTTAGTTATCCTGTGGTATCTGCACTGAGCCAGCAGTGTCTCCCCAGCTCCCTTGGTCCTGCCTTGGCTATGCGAGCTCAGTCAAGGTTTGATGGAGAAATACAGCCTGGAGGAGGGGCTCAGTGCCCCTCTGTGGACATAGGCCCCCATCCTCAGTCAGGGGCACCAGCTCCTGGTCTTGAAGCCTCAGTGCAGAACTCTTTCCTCATCTGTCACTCTATTCTTAGTCAGTCAGCTTTACGAGCCACCCTTTATCATGCATTGATCTGTCCAGTCTGAGGCTGGGCCTTCTATGCTCAAGCTTGTTAAACAAGCACGAGGTCCCTGGGTTAAGAGCTCATTCACAGTGGAGGCACTGTTGCTGGAGAAGATGGAGTTTCTCTTCCTAGAATAGACCCCATTTCTCCATGAAGGAACTTGCAGGGTGCAGCCAGGAGGGGTTTAGGCAGCTTTCCACAGTCAAGGCCTCTGAAGACCCCTTGGGTAGTGATCCCCTCCCCAGTGAGAACCCAGAAGAGCTGCCCCAGGGGTCTGACCCCAAGGACTTCATAGGTGTAGCAGCCCTGGGCCATGGGGCATCTGACTGGGAGATGGATGGGGCCCCTGCTTTCACCCTCAGACCATTTCTCTGCCTGCAGGATGGAGCTGACATGTCTCCAGAGAACAGAGTTGGACCTGCTCCTGCACCCACAGTCAGAGGACCCTGGGTCCCCACAGCTCCCTGTCCTCTGTTCCCCCGGGTACACTCAGGGCCGGTTGTGGGGCAGGAAGCAAGTTTCATCCACTGTTCACACCCGCATGAGTCACCAGGTGAGTGGCTTTGCAGGAAATGCAGCCCTGAGGGTGGGTCTAAGCTTCCCAGGGGCCCTTCAGATCCTACTTACTCTGGGTGTCACCTGAGCTGCGCCCAGGGATGAAGGGCAGGTGGTTTTCCTGCTCTGTGACTGTCACTGCAGATTTGAGCTGCAGAAGGGGCAGTTTGAACTCCAGACAGGAAAAATGGAGCTCCTTTGTGAAGAGGGCCTCAGAGGTTTCCAGAATACAGAGCAGGCTTCCTACCTCCAGCCCAGCCTGAGATTGGAACCACAAGATGACTGGCTCCCTAAACGCCAGTGCCCATGGGTTCCATGTCAAGGATCAGTAGAAACCAGACTGCAGGTGAGCATTCACTCTTTTCCTGCATCATAAATGTCAGTGCAGCAGTTGGAGGCCTGGAGCATGCAAAATGCACACACACCATCTGGCAGAATCTTCTTTCCCCTGTAACCCCCATCTGTCAAAGGGGCCCTAACGCCTGACTTGAGGGGGGTGGAGTGGGATGTTTGCTTTGTCCCTGAGGCTGCAGGAGGGAAGTGGCGGAGGTCTGCAGGGAGAGACAGCAGCTGGAGCAGGAGTCCTGGGATACCTCCCTGTTCAGAGGCAACAGCTGGGAGGCAGTATATAGGGGCTCGGCTGCGGGCCAAAATTCAGGACAGGGAGGAACCTGGGGGTAGAGGATGGAGAATAGCCACCTGCAGAGCTGGGCTGCGTTGAGAGCTGAGGATGGCTGACCTGGGCCCACAGGGAAGGTGTTTCTCACAAGCCCATGAAGGGGATGCTTGCTTCACCGGAGGTGATGTCCCTGCCACTGGGAAGGTTCAAGCATGTCAGACTTTTAGCTTCTCCCTGCAGAATCGGACTCTGGGAGAGTCAGATCTGGTCGGGGTGGGGCCTGAGAACCCCTTTACCTCTGCAGCTGCTCCTGCTGTCCTGATTCCCGGGGTCTGAGAGCCCAGGCTTGGGACTGGCCTTGGACTCTGCTCTATGCAGATGTAGCTCTGGGACAGGATCTCCATCACAGTGCTGAGAACAGCTCCAGCTCCAGGCAGATTCTCAAACAAGGAGGTTAGTGCCCCCTTCCCCCTCTCCAGCACCAGGGCTATGAGACAAGAGCCCTAGTCCTGGGAACACTGAGCATCCAGCCTGTGGAGATGAGCCCTGGACACTGGCAACTCCGTCAGGAAACCCCGGGAGGAGGCAGCGCTCGGAGAAGTCTGGTCCCAGCCCACGGTGTCCTCCTGCAGGAGGGGGTCTTCCCACTGTGACCACTAAGGATACACTGAGTGAGTCTCCCCTCCCTGAACAGTCGGCAGATGGTCTTGCTTTGAAATCAAACTCAAGTTGGGAGCAGCATCCACATTGGGTGCTGTATGTGGACTGATTGTCAGACATAAGTTTTGTTTCTGATTCAGGACCCAAGTCAACTCTGAGCCCCCTGTTCCTCTGTGTACACTTGGGGGTCAGAAGAGGAAGTCCAGGGAAATGCATTTATGGGGCAGGGCCCTCAGCATCACCCTCCATGAGGACAAGACCTGGTTGGGGAGGGATCTGGGCTGAGCAGCTCTCAGGTGGGAGCAGGACACCTACTCAGGAAGCTGACTCTCCTGCCCGTCTGCTGGGCCAGTGGGCAGAGATGCAGAGGTAAGCGGACACACCCAGTCCTAGGAGGGACCCCCAGCACAGCCCTGCAGCCTTGCCAGGAGCAGATCCATCCTCCCAGATCCCCCAGATTCCCACAGGAAGTGACCCCAGAACCCAATATCAGCTGATCATAGTGACATCAGCACAGGACACAGAAGGTGGGCTGAACTATGGGCTCAGGTAACCAGGCCAAGTTTTCTCGTCCTTGTGATTAGACCCATCACGGGTGGGGAGCAGGCCTCAGGGAGCCTGGGGGAGGGGCTCTGTCTCAGATGAGGTTCCCAGAACACCCTGGAGCACATGATGGATCCCCAGGTAGCCATGACCTGGACCCTCAAAGTGCTCTTGGACCTGATGCCCAAGGAACTCACTCTCCAGGGGGTACAGAGTGTTTCTCACCTTCGTCCTGCCTGGCACTGCCCAAGACAGCTTCTGCCTTGGGGCAGGGATGGACTGACTTGCACTTTGCAGACAAGACCCAGGTGGCTGAGTGATCTCAGTTTAAATAATTCAGTAGGAGGCATGGAGATTAAGCAGGAGATATTTCTGCTTAAGGACAACACATTACAAACTTAGGAGTTATTTATTCCTTTAATTTTGCCTCTAATGCAACCATAAATTTACATTGTTAGATTTTTCATGAATATTAATTTCTAAAAGAAAATTCAGGGAGGGAAGGAGACTGCATTACTCAAGCTCTGAGGGCCCTGACTTCTGGGGCAGGTCCTGGACTCTCAGGTGCCCAGTGCAGGAGAGCCCACTGTGGAGTCTTCCTGCAAAGGGGCAGCCGCCCCCCAACCCAGGAATGAGGAGGAGGCAGGAAGCAGGCAGAGCTGAGGGTATAGAAACACCCCTCGAGTCAAGCCTGGTTTCATGGAAGAAGTTTGCTTCTGCAGAGGGGCTGGCTGCGTGGGACTCAAGGCGCAGGTGTGGCAGGCAGGGGTGGCGCAGACTAGATGCAGGAGGAGTGAGGGGCAGAGATACCACATCTTCCTGCCCTGCTCTGTCTGAGAGGCTGACCTCTAACCTCTATCTGCGAGTTTGGACATCAGGGGCACCAGCAGGAGAGCAGAGGGAAGGAGGAGGGGAGGCGGACCTTTATTCCCACTCCTCTCTGCTTGGGGCTCTGGACTCAGGCAGGTTTCCCCTCCCCCCAACATACACACCTGCACATACACAATATACACACACATACTCAACATACACACCATGCAGCCAGGCTCTGCTGACGTGAAGTCCAGGAGCCTGGGGGCCCAGGAAGACAGAAATGCTATGTAGAAAATGCAGGGTGAGGAGGGATTACTGGGAGGTGATGGAGGATCAGGAGGTGTCCTCGAGGAGGGGACATTTGTGTTGAGAATGCTTGTGATGGCTCAGTGGGCAGCTGAGCTGTGGACTGTAATTTGATCATTTACTTCCTGCAAACTGGAAGTCAGGAACTGTCCACTCAGACTAGATGTTTGTGGGGCTGAAAGTTTTTAGCTGCCAGTGCTTCTCAGAAGCACCCAAGGAGCTTCTTAAACCATAGACTCTGATTCAGGTGGAGCAGGTTGAGTTTATATTTCTATTGTGATCTACTCACCCCATCTTTTGTCCCCTGAGTTCCTCAGTGGGGTTCACCCTTGTCCTGTCCATGGAGTCGGGGCTCCTGCCGGCCACTGAAGACTGTTCCTCTTCAGGTTCCTTCTGCTTCCTGTTTACAGAGCAGGCCCACATGGCGTCTGGCTTGACTTTGGGGCTCCACTCCAACACTTGTTAATCTTGCTTTAAACAAGGAGAGAGAGGCCCGAGTCTCAGAGATCTTGGCAGCTGCTGTGTTTGGCTAGCATTTAATAACAGGCCTCTTTGGAGGCATTTCTATGCTCTTAAGTAAAAAAAATTGAGTCATTATTTTCAAATACTGTGTATTTGAAAAGAGAAGTTTTAGGTGGACAACAAAATTGAGGGAAATAATATAGAGACTTCCCGTATAACCCACTTCCCCACACATGCACAGCCTCCCTCTTTCTCAGCACCCCCATCAGATGGAACATTTGTCACAACTGAAGAACCTACATTGACCCATTGTTATCACTCAGAGTCCATAGTTTACTTCATGGTTCACTCTTGGCTCTGTATGTATGAGCTTGGACAGCTGTGCACTGACTTGGACCCATCATTATAATATCATACAGACCATTTTCACCGCCCTGGAAAGCCTTTGTTCTCCAACTGTTTATCCCTCACTCCCTCCCACCCCAAACCCTGGCAACCACTGATCTTTTCACTGTCTCTATAGTTTTGCTTTTCCAGAATGTCAATAGTTGAAATCATACGGTAGGCAGCCTTTTCAGATGGCCTCTTTCACTTAGGAACGTGCATTTAAGGTTCCTCCATGTCTTTTCATGGCTTGATAGCTCACTTATTTTTTCCAGTCCCATTGAGGTATAATTGACATATTAATTTGTGCAGGTATAAAGTGTACTTACAGTATGTTGATTTGAACATATGTTTGCACCTATACACTACAAATGTTAATATCCCCATCATATCACATAATTACTGATTCTTTTCTATGGTGAGAACACTTAAGATTTACTCCTTGTAATTTTTAAGCATATAATAAATATTATTAACTATAATAACCATGCCCTACATTAGACCCCCAGAACTTATTCATCTTATAATTGGAAATTTATAAACTTTGACTAATATCTCCCCATTCCCCTCACTGAGCCCCTGGTAACTACCATTCTAGTCTCTCTAACTATGAGTTTGGCTGTTTATGATTCCACATATAAGTGATGCAGTATTTTTCTTCCTCTGTCTGGCTATTTTACTTAGCATAATTCTGTTAAGGTCTGTTCATGTGGTCCTATGGCAGAATTTCCCTTTTTCTCATGGCTAAATGATATCCTATTATATATGTATAAGTATAAATATATGTATATGTAGGGCTTCTTCCCTGGTGGCTCAGATGGTAAAGAATCTGCCTTCCATGCAGGAGACCTGGGTTCAATCCCTGGGTCAGGAAGATCCCCTGGAGGAGGGTATGGCAACCCACTCCAGTATTCCTGCCTGGAGGATTCCCATGGACAGAGGAGTCTGGTGGGCTATCGTCCATGGGGTTGCAAAAGAGTTGGACATGACTGAGCATATACATTTACACAGATAGCTAGCTAGCTAGCTCATATATATACATATATATTTAATCACATATTCTTTATCCATTCTTCCACTGATGGACCTTTAGGATGTTTCCTTATCTTGGCTGTTGAGAATCATGCTGCAGTGAACATGGGAATACATACCATACATATCCTGTTTTCTTGGACATATATCCAGAAGTAGAATTCCTGGACCATATAGCGACTCCATTTTTAGTTTTTTGAGGAAACTCCATAGTTTTTTTCCATAGCGGTCTCATCAGTTTGCATTCCTACCAACAGTGCATCAAGCCTCCCTTTTCTCCATATCCTCACCAACACTTATCTTTAGTCTTTCTGGGAACAGCCATCCTAACAGGGGTGAGGTACGACAGCTCGCTTTGGTTTTGATTTGCCTTTCCCCAGTGATTAGCAATATCAAGCACCCTTTCATGATTCTGTTGAAAATCTTTATGTCTTTTTTGGAAAAACGTCTACTCAGTTCCTCTGCCATTTTGAAATCAGATAGTTTGCTTTTTTTGCTTTGAGTTGTATGAATACTTTTTTTTCAATACTTTAAAAAATTTATTTATTTTAATTGGAGATTAATTACTTTACAATATTGTATTGGTATTGCCATACATCAGCATTAACTCCTTATCAGATATATGATTTGAAAGTATTTCCTCCCATTCCAGATGTAGTCTTACTTGGAGATTTCTAGTATGTTTTCTTCTAGGAGCTTTATGGTTTCAGGTCTTGTATTGATATATTTAATCCATTTCAAGTTGAATTTTGCAAGAAAGGTCCAATTGCAGAAATTGGTGGTATCAGTGTTCTGGGCTTTGGCTGGTCTGATAAGTGTAGAATTTCGTTGTTGCTTTAATTTGCATTTTTCTGATGACAGGTGACATGGGGCCTGCTTCCATGTGCTTATTTGCCATCTGTATATCTTCTTTCATGAGACTGGTTAAGGTCTCTGGCCTGTTTTTAAATTGGGTTGTTTGTTGCCTTACTGTTGAGTTTTAAGAGTTCTTTATACTTTTGGATAGCAGTGCTCTATCAGTCGTGGCTTATCTCTTTAATCCCTTGACAGTGTCTTTCACATGACAGAAGTTTAAAATTTTAACCAAGTCTAGCTTATCAATCGGAGAAAGCAATGGCACCCTACTCCAGTACTCTTGCCTGGAAAATCCCATGGATGGAGGAGCCTGGTGGGCTGCAGTCCATGGAGTCGCTAAGAGTGAGACATGACTGAGTGACTTTACTTTCACTTTTCACTTTCATGCGTTGGAGAAGGAAATGGCAACCCACTCCAGTGTTCTTGCCTGGAGAATCCCAGGGACGGGGGAGCCTGGTGGGCTGCCGTCTATGGAGTCGCACAGAGTCAGACACGACTGAAGAGACTTAGCAGCAGCAGCAGCAGCAGCTTATCAATTATTTTCTTCATGAATCATGACTTTGGTGTCCTTTCTAAAAAGTCATTGGTATACTCAAGGTCGTCTAGGTTCTCTCCCATATTATCTTCCAGGAATTTTAGAATTTTGCATTTTATGTGGAGGCCTGTGATGCATTTTGAGTTAATTTTTGTGAAATGTGTAGGATCTATGTTTAGATTCAGTTGCTTTTTAAAAAAAATTTTATTTATTTATGGGCTGTGCTGGGTCTTCATTGGTGCTTGAGGGCTTTCCTCTAGCTTTGGAGATTGGGGGGCTACTCTTTGTCACAGTCCCTAGAGCACACAGATTTCAGCAATTGTGGCACATGGGCTTGGTTGCCCCACAGCACGTAGAATCTTCCTGGATCAGGGATTAAACCCATGTTTTCTGCACTGGCAGGCAGATTCTTAGCCATTGCACCACCTGGGAATTCCTAGATTCAGTTTTTTAAAATGTAGATGTTTAAGGCAGTTGTTTCAATATTTGCTGAAAAACTGTATTTATGTGGATGTATTTCTGGGCTATCTTGTTATGCTTATTCACATGCCTTTCACCAATACCACATGCTCTTAATACTGCAGCCTGAAGTTGGGTTATCATTAGTCTTCCAGCTTTATCCTTTTTCTTCAATGTCGTGTTGACTACTCTGGGCCTTTTGCTTCTCCATATAATCTTTAGAATCAGTTTGTTAATATCCACAACATAACTTGCTGAGGTTTTCATTGGGATTCCACAAAATCTGTAAACCAATTTGGGAAAAACTGAGAATTTGGCAATGCTGAGTTTCTCTATTCGTAACATCACAGTATATGTATTTATTTAGTTCTTTTTGGATTTCATTTATAGTTTTCCTCATATAGATTTTGCACATATTTTGATTTATACTAAGCATTTAACTTTTTGGTTGCTAATGTAGATGGTATTGTATCACTGGGCATGTCCATATGGTCAACACACCCCTGATTAGATCATCGTTCACTAACCTGTCCCTCCTATGGACTATTTCACTACCAGGCTCTTCTTCCCAGCAGGAGGCCCAACTCCACACAGTCCAGGCTGTGGCTCCCTCCCTCCTGTTTTCTTCCATCCCCTGGTGCCTTCCTTCCCTCTTCCTTCCTTCCCTCCTCCCTCCTCAATTCCCCTGCTACCCCAGCCTCCCTTTAACATGCCCCATTGCTGTTGTCTCTCCCCCGAAGCTTTTCCCCCTTTGCCTTTCCCAGGGGATGTCAGCCAATGGCACAGGTAAAAGGCACCATGAACCGAAGGACTGGCAAGTGGGGGAGGGGGAGAGAGAGAAGTGGGGGAAACAAAGATGGGGGAGGGGAGGATAGACTTGCAGGGAAGAGAGGGACTCAAGCCTTTGGACAGAAGTGACACACACATTCCCTCCCACACTTATTTGGCTGAAGCAAGTTGGTGCTTGAGCACCCCTGAGTTGAGCAGAGTGGGGATACATGGTCTTCTCACAGGGATGTGTGCATACACTGTTGCTTCAATCATGTTTGACTCTTTGCAACCTTATGGACTGTAGCCTGCCAGGCTCCTCTGTCCATGGAAATTCTCCAGGCAAGAATACTGGAGTGGGTTGCCGTCCCTCCTCCAGGAGATCTTCCCCATCCAGGGATCGAACCTGCATCTCCCACATTGCAGGTGGATTCTTTACCCACTGAGCCACCTGTTTTTATTAGGCCTGAAGCTAATAAAAACAATGGGGTCTGTTCCTTAAAACAGAGTGCCCTTGGTTATCTCAGGGAATGACTTATTTTTCCTTTTGTTGAAATTCAATTACAAATCACAGTACACAGCCCAGTAGATTTCCACCTGGGTGAGCATACCTGGGTGACTTGCACTCAGCTCAGGAAACAACCTTAAACAGAAGACCCCTCCCACTCAGGACTAGCTGTGCTCTGGAATCCAGCAGATGGCAACTCTAATCAGAGAAACCACTATTCAGTGTATCTGGAAAACATAATTAAAAGCAACAAATTAGGAATGGGAAAGGCCTGTGTTAATAGAACTGTGGCTCTGGAATAGAAGGGTCTTCTGGATCTGTGCCTGAGATGGGTTGGTTCTGATTACAAATCCCACTGGATTCTGTTTTCATTTGCCTTTTCATTGCTATGGTTCTGGCTCTGCATTGCTTCATGTCCCTCCTTTATTTATAAGGAATCAATCCACCAGAAAAACGAATTAAAAACCAAAAGAGATTAAAAGCATTTTCTGTTACCATGTGAGCATTTCTATAGCATTGGGAACAAGCAGCTTAAAAACTACTCACATTAAAATTAAACAAATTCTTTACATTCAGTGTTCATTTCCTTGGTCAGATTTTGTGTTGTTTCTATGGAAACATGCAGCACTTAACGCTAAATGCAGCAGCCTTCATGGTTTATGTACTTTCATGCTCAGCTCTGGATACTTCCACTAACATCTGAGTACTTCTTCAGTAAGGTTTCTCGCTAAAGTATGGCACGCGATGTCTAAAGCAGCACCATTTTAAGGCAGATTTCATGGCAGGGAAACAAGTTTTGCCTTAGGGACGTCTGCACTATATCTTTGGGGGAACACAACAAAATGTCCCAAGATTCCTTCTGGTGCATGATTTTGTATCTTTGCGGAAAATAGAAACAGACTTTTCAATGGCCTGCCTCCAGGGGAATTTAGTGTCTGTCCCAGTTCTCATTCAACCAGCAAGAAAGCCCTGAATTCTAATAGTCAGTGGTAAGCTCAGACAGCTTATGATCAGAGATTAGAAAGAAAAGTCCAAACCGTGAATTCCATTTTTTGACCCAAATGATACAATTAGATAATATCTCTGAATATAAATTGTACCCTGTTGCCTCAAAAAGTAGAAACTGACTCTCAGGAATGAGGCAGTACTCAATAAACTCTATGAGAACAGGAGGCTAGCTAGCTGTCGGGTCCTGGTGGGAAGGCAGTCCTGAACCTCCCACAGCTCAGTCTTGGGGGCACAGTTCACCCCAGGGAAGGAGCTGGTTAGTGACAGCTGTGGTCATGAGAGTCACACAGTGGGTCCATCACTGGGAAACTCTGGCCGACTTGGTAGCAAAGTGTGTGAGATACAGACAGGAACCTGCTCATCCTTGGTCATCAGGGTCAGGTTCTACGAGTCACTCAGTGTGGATACGTGGCTCTTCTGAGCATGCTTGTAGCATATAGAGACCCATGTCTTTCACACAGTGGTTCTTACATGCAAGCCGTCTCCCTTACTTGATGCCCGGCTGGAGAAACACGGATCTGGTCCATCACTGCAGGAAGACTGTCCATGGCGGGTGCCTGAGAGCTGCAGGGCCTCACACTGCAGTGTAAGGGCTCCCTAAGGCAGAATGTCAAGGGCAACTTTGATTATTCATGATTTCATCCTATGTGCTGACTTTAGAACTTTATTCTGAAAATGATTTCTTCACCTATTCCATTTAAAAATTTGACCTTTAAAAAGGGACCTACTGCCTGAGGGAAACTTCTATAATCTAGAGTCAGAACTGGAGCCTCAGGCCGAGTGATTTGGAACAAGAAAAGTGTGGCAGAAATGACTGATGCATTTGTAAAAGAGACTTCTATTAACTCTATGTTTGAAGGATAAAAAAGTATAATTATAACTGACACAGAGAACACAGTATGTGCCTGCGCTGTTCAAATTAAATCGTCACAGAAGCCCTTTCTGTTGATAAGGAAATGGAGACACAGAGTGTTTAAACATCTTCCCCACTGCCCCACAGCTTGTAAACAACAGAGCAGGTATAGAACCAGTGTCTGGCTCCAGAATCCGTGGCTGTGACCACTACACATTTGCCTATGAGAGCTGCACATGCTAAGTCACTTCAATTGTGTCCAACTCTGCAACCCTGTGGGCTGTAGCCTGCCAGGCTCCTCTGTCTATGGGATTATACAGGCAAGAACAAAGTAATGGGTTGCCTGCCCTCCTCCAGGGGATCTTCCCAACCCAGGGACTGAACCCGCATCTCCTGTGGTTCCTGCATTGCAGGCAGATTCTTTACCACTGAGCCACCAGGGAAACCTGGTATAAGAGCAGAACTCCAGGTTATTCATTTATACATGGAACACAACTGCTGATCAAACCAGATGGTTACCTTGGCCTGACAGAATAGACTCTTTTCTCCAAAGGATTGATAGTGGAGGGTTGTTGGTCTCTAAGAGTCTCAGTGGAGGTCACTTTTGGCTCCCTTTTCCCACATCTACCACTGGGACCCTGGGTTGACCCACTCAGCTGCCCCTGGAGGTGCAGAGACCCCTGCTCACAGCACTGTTTCTGTTGGATGAGTCACACTCTCCTAGAGGCATCCTGGACTCTGTGTCTACATCTGTCTCAGCTGCACATCCCCAGTTCTCCCACTGCTCACAGCTAAGGGTGAGCCCAGGGTGGTTCCCAGTGCTTCCCTCTCCTGTCTCATCCTGGGGATCCCTGCCTACCCCTTTATTTACCATGTTCCCACCTCTCACTCACATTTGGAGGATGGCTCCCTAACTTACCCACATGAACCCAGTTCTCATGGGTGTTTCTAATGTCTTGTTGGTTTGTTGCCTGACACCCGTGGACATATGGATGGTCGTGGGAAGAAAGGCAGGGCTGAAAAATGAGCACTTTGCATTAATCTTCCCTGGTAGCTGGGCTTCCCTAATAGCTCAGTTGGTAAAGAATCTGCCTGCATTGCAGGAGACCCGGTTAGATTCCTGGGTCGGGAAGATCCACTGAAGAAGGGATAGGCTATCCCCTCCACTATTCTTGAGCTTCCCTTGTGAATCAGCTGGTGAAGAATCTGCCTGCAATACGGAAGATATGGGTTTGATCCTTGGGTTGGAAAGATCCCCTGGAGAAGGGAAAGGCTACCCACTCCAATATTCTGGCCTGGAGAACTCCACAGACAATATAGTCCATGGGGTTGCAAAGAGCCAGACATGACTGAGAACGTTCATTTTCACTTGCGTTAATCTAAACTGACTCATTAGCCCTGAAGATGTCAGGAACTGATTACATTAAAACAAACCATTTAGCAATTGACAGGAAATCGGAAATGTATGTACGGACATTCTAAGGGGCTGATATCTGGGCATCTATGTACAAATTTCTTAAAATTTCCTTTTATATTCACATTTGGACCTGTGATTGAACCTGTTCCCGCATTTGGCCAAGGTGCGCCATAGGAGAGAACATCCAGTCCACCCTCCAACCTCAGTTTTCAGCTTTAGGTTCTGGTAAAGGAAAATGTGTGAAATCAGCCCCAGAGAAACTGTCTGGGCACATTGTAGGAGCAGAGATGACTCAGGCGCTGCCCACGCTCATTTCATCTGTGATAAAATGACTTCTGTGAGGCTCCTTTGTCATTTTCATTATATTGGACCATTCCATTAGTGGCAACTGGAAAGGTGACCACAGCTCAGTGAGGGCGCTGGCGCCAGACCCAGGGCCTGGATCCAAAGAGCCTCAGATAAGGAAACGGAGACATGAGACATGACTTTACATGTGTGATAGCTCCTGTAACAGCAAAGGATGGGAGTGTAGGGTTAGAGGGTGTGGCTTTTATTCCCAGCCCCACTGCAATAAATATTACCTGTCATTCTTTGGAAATTAGAAAACTTGAACATGCTGTTTGAAATTCTATACTCAGAGGGGCTTGTAATAAGATGTTTGCTGGGACCCTTTTCATCTTCCAGAGAGAGCTGATGGCAACTTCAAGTGGGATAACATAGAGATGCTGGTTAGCCCCAGGAGAGGAACCCTCTTGAGCTTTATTGAAGGCCACTGGGGCCTCTCTGAAAGGGAGGAGTCAGTAAAGGGAATACAAGAATGGCTCAATATACAAAGATCAGCCTGGTTTGATTTAGTCACTAAATCATGTCCGACTCTTGCAATCTCATGGACTGTAGACCTTGAACCCAGTTCTCATGGGTGTTTCTAATGTCTTGTTGGTTTGTTGCCTGACACCCGTGGACATATGGATGGTCGTGGGAAGAAAGGCAGGGCTGAAAAGATGAGCACTTTGCATTAATCTTCCCTGGTAGCTGGGCTTCCCTAATAGCTCAGTTGGTAAAGAATCTGCCTGCATTGCAGGAGACCCGGTTAGATTCCTGGGTCGGGAAGATCCACTGAAGAAGGGATAGGCTATCCCCTCCACTATTCTTGAGCTTCCCTTGTGAATCAGCTGGTGAAGAATCTGCCTGCAATACGGAAGATATGGGTTTGATCCTTGGGTTGGAAAGATCCCCTGGAGAAGGGAAAGGCTACCCACTCCAATATTCTGGCCTGGAGAACTCCACAGACAATATAGTCCATGGGGTTGCAAAGAGCCAGACATGACTGAGCAACATTCATTTTCACTTGCGTTAATCTAAACTGACTCATTAGCCCTGAAGATGTCAGGAACTGATTACATTAAAACAAACCATTTAGCAATTGACAGGAAATCGGAAATGTATGTACGGACATTCTAAGGGGCTGATATCTGGGCATCTATGTACAAATTTCTTAAAATTTCCTTTTATATTCACATTTGGACCTGTGATTGAACCTGTTCCCGCATTTGGCCAAGGTGCGCCATAGGAGAGAACATCCAGTCCACCCTCCAACCTCAGTTTTCAGCTTTAGGTTCTGGTAAAGGAAAATGTGTGAAATCAGCCCCAGAGAAACTGTCTGGGCACATTGTAGGAGCAGAGATGACTCAGGCGCTGCCCACGCTCATTTCATCTGTGATAAAATGACTTCTGTGAGGCTCCTTTGTCATTTTCATTATATTGGACCATTCCATTAGTGGCAACTGGAAAGGTGACCACAGCTCAGTGAGGGCGCTGGCGCCAGACCCAGGGCCTGGATCCAAAGAGCCTCAGATAAGGAAACGGAGACATGAGACATGACTTTACATGTGTGATAGCTCCTGTAACAGCAAAGGATGGGAGTGTAGGGTTAGAGGGTGTGGCTTTTATTCCCAGTCCCACTGCAATAAATATTACTTGTCATTCTTTGGAAATTAGAAAACTTGAACATGCTGTTTGAAATTCTATACTCAGAGGGGCTTGTAATAAGATGTTCGCTGGGACCCTTTTCATCTTCCAGAGAGAGCTGATGGCAACTTCAAGTGGGATAACATAGAGATGCTGGTTAGCCCCAGGAGAGGAACCCTCTTGAGCTTTATTGAAGGCCACTGGGGCCTCTCTGAAAGGGAGGAGTCAGTAAAGGGAATACAAGAATGGCTCAATATACAAAGATCAGCCTGGTTTGATTTAGTCACTAAATCATGTCCGACTCTTGCAATCTCATGGACTGTAGACCCACCAGGCTCCTCTGTCCATGGGATTTCCCAGGCAAGAATCCTGGGGTGGGTTGCCATTTTCTTCTACAGGGGATCTTCTTGACCCAGGGATCAAACCTGCATCTCCTGCATTGCAAGTGGATTCTTTCTTTACTGACTGACCCACCAGGGAGTCTCCAAAATCAGCATAATACATCTCTTTAACAGAATGAGGGGGAAAGAACCACATGATCATTTTGACTGGTGCAGAAAACACATTTTACATAGTGTAACACCCCTTCATGATAAAAGAACTTAAGAAACTTGAAATGAGGTGCCATGCTTTCTGAAGTTACTAAAGCTTGATATGGTTTTATGTTATGATGGGAAATTAATAAATGAGTATGAAAGCTAGGGGAAAAAACTTGAAATATAAAAAAATTTCCTCAATATAATAAAGACAACATATGAAAAAACCCAAAGCTAATATCATACTCAGTGGTGAAAAAGTGAAACTTTTCCTCTAAGATCAGAAGGATAAAATGCCTGCTTTAGCTACTTCTTTTCAACATAATATTGCAAGGTTTAACCAGGACAATAAGAGAATAAAGAGTAAGAATAGGCACAGAAATTGGAAAGGAAAAAGTAATGTTACCTTTGTTCACAGGCAACATCATCTTATATGTAGAAAACTCTAATGTCTCCAAAACCAAAACAACTGTTAGAACTAGTAAACAAATTCAGGAAAGTGGCAGGATGAAAAATCAACATGCAGAAATCACCTGTGTTTCAATATACTAACAATAAGCAAGCCAACAAGGAAGTTAAGAAGCCAATTCCATTAAAATGGCATCTAAAAGGATAAAATATTTACAAATAAACTAAACCAAGGAGACAAAACACTTGTACACTGAAAACTATAAAATGTTACTGAAAGAAAATAGCATTAATAAGTGGAAAGACATCTGTGTTCATGGTTTGGATAACTTGATGTTGCTAGAAGGCCAATTATACCCAGAGTGACCTGCAGATTCAGTGTAATGACAATCAAATCTTAAGACATTTGGAGTAGAAATAGAAAAATACAGCCTTAATTTCATACAGAATTTCAGGTGGCCCAGAATAATCAAAACAATCTTAAAAAGAGCATGGTTTTGGAGAACTGACACTTTTTGATTTCAAAATTTACTGCAAAGATATGTTAATCAAATACTGTTGTACTGGCATAAAGACAGAAGCACAGACCAATGGGATAGAAGAGAAATAAACACTCACGTATGTGGTCAAGTGGCTTTTGACAAGACCAGCAAGACCATTTAGTGGGGGAAAGACAGTCTTTTCAACCAATGGTGTATGGAAAGCTGGATATTCATATGCAAAAGGATGAAGTGGGACTTTTACATTACACCATACTGATAAATAAACTAAAATTGAATCAAATACCTAAGTGTAAGGTACACTTACACTCTTTTTTTAAAATTTAAATTTATTTATTTTAATTGGAGGCTAATTACTTTACAATATTGTATTGGTTTTGCTATACATCAACATGAATCCACTACGGGTGTACACGTGTCCTCAATCCTGAACCCCCCTCCCACCTCCCTCCCCATACCATCTCTCTGGGTCATTCCAGTGCACCAGCCCCAAGCATCCAGTATCCTGCATCGAACCTGGACTGGCAATTAGTTTCTTATATGATATTATACATGTTTCAATGCCATTCTCCCAAATCATCCCACTCTCTCCCTCTCCCACAGAGTCCAAAAGACTATTCTATACATCTGTGTCTCTTTTGCTGTCTTGCATACAGGGTTATCATTACCATCTTTCTAAATTCCATATGTATGCATTAGTATACTGTATTGGTGGAGAAGGCAATGGGAAAATCCCATGGATGGAGGAGCCTGGTAGGCTGCAGTCCATGGGGTTGCCAAGAGTCGGACATGACTGAGCGACTTCACTTTCACTTTTTACTTTCATGCACTGGAGAAGGAAATGGCAACCCACTCCAGTATTCTTGCTTGGAGAATCCCAGGGATGGTGGAGCTTGGTGGGCTGCCGTCTATGGGGTCGCACAGAATTGGACACGACTGAAGTGACTTAGCAGTAGCATACTGTATTGGTGGTTTTCTTTCTGGCTTACTTTACTCTGTATAATTGGCTCCAGTTTCATACACCTCATTAAAACTGATTTAAACGTATTGTTTTTAATTACTGAGTAATACTCCATTGTGTATACGTACCACAGCTTTCTGATGGACATCTAGGTTGCTTCCATGTCCTGGCTATTATAAATAGTGCTGCAGTGAACAGTGTAAAACTAAGTATAAAACTCTTAAAAGAGTATAAAACTCTTAGAAGAAAATATAGGGTAAACGATTCATGACATTGCATTTGCCAGTGATTAATTGGCTGTATAAAGCACAACTAGAAAAAATAGATTAGCTAAGCTTCAGCAAAATTTAAACTTTTGAGCACCAAAGGACTCTGTTAAGTTAGAAGACAACTCACAGAGTGGGAACAGATATCTTCAAATCAAGCAGCTGATAAGGGATTAATTAAAAATATATACATAATTTTTACAACTTAACAAAAACAACCCAACTAAAATAATGGGCAAAGGGCTGGAAAAAACATTTTTTCTGACTATGTATGAAAGGCCACAAGTACATGAAAAGATACTCAACATCCCTAGTCAGAATATAAAGGCAAATCAAAATTAGGAGATACTATTTATAAAAAAACAACAACAAAAAAACAGAAAATAACAATTGTTGGCAAGGCTATGGAGAAATTGAAACTCAGGTGCATTGCTGATGGAATATAAAATGGTGCACTCACAGTGGAAATAGTATGGAAGTAGCTGAAAGAATTAAACATAGAACTACCATATGATTCAGTAGTTCTGTCTTGGTATATACCCTAGGGAATTGGATATATGCTCAGTGTTCATGGCAGTATTATTTACAAGAGTCAAAATGTGGCAACAAGCCTGATGTCTCCCCCAACATTATGCTAGCCCCATGGGACACCCCATCACCAAACGCCCCTGAGCCTTGATGGGGCAAGATTGCAGTGCTCTCTGGACCTTGCATCTGCCCCAAGGGGGTCAACCCCAGAGCAGGGCCCCCTCCTCTGAGGTTGTCTCTCCCTGGTGGACCAGCCTCCCACCCCTGGAAAGCAACCAAGCCCCAAGTCAGGAGATAGAGCACTTTGCAAAATTAGTTTCCTCTGCCAGAAGTGTCTCAGTCAAACAGCAGTCTCTCATAATTGCTCATTTGGGGATCTGATCAGGTATTTCCTTCACAAGAATCTGTGGATATCACGTTAAAAGAAAATATTATTGCATTTCTGTGCTCCTTTTGCCAAAGGCACCCAACTCGTTTCTTATTAGTTTTTTGCTGGCAGGTTTATTTTTGCTTTTCCTCTTTATTGCTGGTCTCAGGGGAACCAGCACACTTTGAGGGGAGAGAGATTCTGACTTTCCAGTCTGCCATGCGGCTCATCAACACTGCTCAAAGCAGAGTCTGGTCCCAAGCCCAGACTCAGTTGGTGGAAGGCTTTCAGGGGCCAGCCATGAGGGCACCCTGAGGGTGCTCTGGGAACTGGAGTGCACGCGCCCCCTCTAATGGGGTTGCTGATCATTGCCTGGTGTAGAGTCCAGTGTTGGCAAACTTCTGATTATCCAAGGGTGTCTGGGGGTCTGCATTCTCGGGTGAGACCTCCTGATGTCCACAGGGGGCTTGTGGACCCCTCTGTCCTCCAGAGCCATGCTCTTTCACCCATTGCACCCCTAGGAGATGACCTGGGGGCCGGGTCACCCCGGGTGCTTTGCCTTCTCCCTTCTGTTCTGGCCCCAGCAATGGTGCTGGGGAGATCTGAGGGTGTGTGGAGAGAGAGGGTGGGGCATTTGGCACCCACGTCTCCCTGCTGGGGGCTGCGCTGCTGGCAGAACCTGTGATCCTCAGCCTGCAGCCCCTCTCCCTGTGACCATCTCCCGCCACGGCGTCCCCTCCTGCCCTTCGGGGGAGGTGGACACAATCTCCCACTGTTGTTCCTCTCCGACGGTCCCAGCTTCAATTTGTTTCTCTGTACAGAGTCCCTGCTTTTATATTTCCTCATCCACACTTGAGAGGAATTCTCTTCCTGCCAGGACTCAGGCTGATGGAGCCCTGAATTGTTAATAAATAGTGAGAAAGTACAAGTGTCTCATCACCTCCCTCACTGGACAAAGAATCAACTGCCCCTTTATTAGAACAAGCAAACAGTCTCCACATCTGTGGCTGACTTTGCCCTTGGACTAAGGTTCGGGACCAGAGCACAAGGTCAGATGGCGCCCACCTCTCAATCCACTGCAGCCACAACACGGCCCTCCAGCCCAGCGCTTCCTGCAGGCTGGCTGGCGGTGGGCAGCTGAAGGCAGGAGAGGTGCAGCGGGGAGGGCTGGGGAGTCTGGGGCAGGAATTTCTGGGACAGGTGGGTCCTCGGAACAGTGTAGAGAGATCAGCAAGAGAGTTCAGCAAGTCAGCAGAGAATCCGTGTTGAGAAAGGACGTCTGTTCTACAAAGGATGGAGGCTCCTGCAGGGGCAGCCTGTTCCGTGAACGGGGAGCTCCCAGCCTGGCTGTGAACCTCGGAGCTGGGAAGAAGTAGCCATTTGGTGGGATTTCTGCCTGGTGGCACTAGTGGTAACGAGCCTGCCAATCAATGCAGGAGACGTAAGGGATATGGGTTCCATCCCCGGGAAGGGAAGATCCCCTGGAGGAGGGCGTGGCAACCCACTCCAATATCCTTGCCTAGAGAATCCTTGGATAGAGGACACTGGCGGGCTACAGTCCACGGGGTCCCAAAGAGTTGGACACGACTGAAATGGCTTAGCACGGATGCATGCACAGTGCCCTGATGTACGGGCCGCCAGCTGCTGCTTGTGTCCCTCATTCATGCCGGCAAAAACACGGGCTTCTCCTGGTACTGCAGGGGCCACTGACTGGTGGGTGGCCACTGGCTGCCGTCTCTCAGGCATGTTCTTGTCCCCAGGAGCCTCCAGCAGCCTCGCTCTCAGGTAAGAGAAGGGTCTGCAGTCCAGAAGCAGGGGGAGGGCTCCTTCCCCACTTGGAACTGATAGCATCACTTTGCTGCTTGTCAAAGAGATTTGTAGCCCTTGCTGAAGAAAAAAAATAAATGACACAATGGAAAAGTATGTTGAATGAAATAGGAAACCCATGGAGGAGGAAGTCAAAGTGCCCTTCCAGCCCCCAGCAGGTAAGCCACTTGTTGATTTTATCCAGCTTTTAAAAAATTTCACAAACTAATGTCATATATTTGGAAACAAATTGGGTCATAATGTAGAAAAGATTTTTATTTTAATTTCAGGTTCTGCCATGGCGTTATTCCAATGAACAAGACCTACAACATCTTTTAAAAAGGAAATATTTCATTTTACTGAGTGACTGCATCTCCACTGGCAAAACCAATGTTCTCTTACCAGAGCCTTGATTTGTCATCCACGTGCCTCCAGCAAAAATGTTGTCGGTGGAAATTCCTGTATACATGTGCTGTAAGCTTGCCCTTGTGGGAACTTATTCACTGGCCAAGCTGAAGACTTGACACCTATCATCAAGCTGCTCTACAGAAGTGATGTACATCTGACCCTTTCTCAGCCTGGGGGCACCTGGAGGGTGACTTTCCTGGACCCTTGCCAGCGAAAATTATTATAGTGGCTTTACTCTTGATTGAGCCCAGTGAACACAAAATATTTTCTTTTCACTAGCTTAACTTTGATAACGAAAGATGAGGGGTTCTTTGACAGCTGTATTCTTTACTTTTCATTATTTACTGTGTGCTCCATTGTGGCCAACTCTTTTCTATCCCATGGACTGTAGCCCATCAGGCTCCTCTGTCCATTTAGTTTTCCAGGGAAGAATACTGGAGTGGGTTACCGTGCTCTTCTCCAGGGTTTCTTCCTGACCCACGGATTGAACCTGCACATCATGTGTCTCCTACACTGGCAGGCAGATTCTTTACCACCGTGCCACCTGGGAAGTCCTTATATTGTTTATATTAATATATGCATCTTACTTTTGATATCCTTTTAAAGCTCTTTCTTTTCTTATAGAAATCTTCTTTTTGATTTGAATACTCTCTTGGTATAGTATGAGTATAAACCCACTGTTTGTTATATTTTCATATTTTCTTTAGATATTTTTCTCCAGGTCATCTGCCTTATGCTATTAAGATTTTTTAAAAATTTATTTATTTTAATTGAAGGCTAATTACTTTACAATACTGCCGTGGTTTTTGCCATACACTGATGTGAATCAGTACATGTGTCCCACTGTCCTGAATCCCCTCCCACCTCCTTCCCTATCCCATCCCTCTGGGTTGTCCAAGTGCATCAGCTTTGAGTGCCCTATTGTACAGTCAGAAATTTTTAAATCTACATTATTAACCTATATTTTGCATATTATTTTCCATTTGCCTGCATTGTGGTTAACAAATCCTTTCTCACTCTCAAGATTTTAGATTATTAACCTCAATTTTCCTCAAAATGCGTTTTGATTTTAAAGTTAATGTATTTTATTTTTTATTTATTTTTAAAAAAGATTTCTTTCTTTCAGATTCGGTTGCTCTGCATCTTCCTTGCTGTGCAGGCTTTCCCTGGTTGTGGAGAACTGGGGGCTGCTCCTCGTGTGTGCATGGGGTTGCCATTGCGGTGGCTTCTCCCAGGGCAGAGCAGGCTCCGGGTGCCTGTGCTTTAGCAGCAGCAGCACATGGGCTCAGTAGCTGTGGCTCACAGGCTTAACTGCCCTGTGGCATATGGGATCGTCCCAGACCGGGATTCAAACCATGTGACCCCTGCACTGTAAGGTGGATTCTTAACCACTGGACCACCAGGGAAGCCTAAGTTAATGTCTTTTAAATGACAAAAATTTAATGTATCTAGTAAAAATTTCCAGAGAAGGCAATGGCACCCCCCTCCAGTACTCTTGCCTAGAAAATCCATGGACGGAGGAGCCTGGTAGGCTGTAGTCCATGGGGTCACTAAGAGTCGGACATGACTGAGCGACTTCACTGTCACTTTTCTCTTTCATGCGTTGGAGAAGGAAATGGCAACCCACTCCAGTGTTCTTGCCTGGAGAATCCCAGGGACGGGGGAGCCTGGTGGGCTGCCATCTATGGGGTCGCAAAGAGTCGGACACGACTGAAGCGACTTAGCAGCAGCAGCAGTAAAAATTTCAGAGAATTCAACAGAGCCCATTTTTGGAGGACTTACTGTGAGCTGGTCACTGTACTTAATGCTGGGCATATCATGGAAAAATCCATGCCCTTAGAGTTCATATCTAGGAAAGCTCCCCAAATATCACACAAGTAACTATAAATTTAACTCTGGAAATTCAGAAACGAGCACAAGATAAATGCAAAACCACCTCTGAGAATTCACAGATCATCATACGGAATATGTAAAACTCTTGCCGAGACAGGTTGTATGAAGATGAGGTACTGGGAGCAGTGAAGCTGACACAAGAGTGACTGACCCAGGTCGCCTCCCCATTAGCACATTTCCCAGAGACAAGAACAGCTGGATTGGGATGTAACATGAGTGGAAGTTCACTACACGTGGAAGGTAGTGGTGGTTGGAGGGGAGGGGAGTGGGAATAGGGAAGAGCATGCTGAGAGTCTGAAACAGCATGTGCAAGGGTCCTGGGGCAGGTGGATACGGAACATGCCAGGCAAGATGTCACTGAGATGGTGGGACAGGGTCACAGAAGGGTAAAAATGTAATGTATTTCTTCTCTGTCCTCTCCTGACTCACTGCCTTCTTGACCCACTCTCAGAGGCTACCACAGTCGAAAACTGGGTGTTTACCTTTGTAGATAATTTCCGTGCATATGTAAATATAAATGTACAATATTAATGATAGAAATATAATAATAATGGGAAAAATAATGTATACATATTTATATTTGCTTTCTAATTATGAAAAGCTAAACAGACTCAAGGCTAGAGACATAAAACTCTCATAGACCCATCACCCAACATCAACAGCCATCGACATTTTGCCACCCCCAGAAGCAGTCAAGAATACACAGACCTATACAAAAAAGTCTCAGTGAACTGATGGTATGGATACCACGATGGTGTGGTCACTCACCTAGAGCCAGACATCCTGGAGTGTGAAGTCAAGTGGACCTTAAGAAGCATTACTATGAACAAAGCTAGGGGAGATAATTCCAGCCGAGCTGTTTTAAATCCTAAAAGGTGATGCTGTTAATGTACTGTACTCAGTATGCCAGCAAATTTGGAAAACTCAGCAGTGGCCTGAAGACTGGAAAAGTTTTCATTCCAATCCCAAAGAAGAGCTGTGCCAAAGACTGTTCAAAATACTACACAATTGCACCCTTTTCACATGCTGCCAAAAGTAAAAGTGAAAGTGAAGTTGGTCAGTTGTGTCCGACTCTTAGTGACCCCATGGACTGCAGCCCATGCTAGGAAGGTAATGCTTAAATCCTTCAAGCTAGGCTTCAACAGTACATGAACTGAGAACTTGTAGATGTACATGCTGGATTTAGAAAAGGGAGAGGAGCCAGAGAGCAAATTGCCAACATCAGTTGGATCATAGAGAAAGCAAGGGCATTCCAGAGAAACTTCTACTTTTGTTTCATTGACTACACTAAACCCTGTGACTGTGTGGATCACAGCAAACTGTGAAAAATTTTTCAAGAGATGGGAATACCAGACCACCTGATCTACTTCCTGAGAAATCTCTATGCAGGTCAATAAGCAATAGTTAGAATCAAAATGGAACAACAGACTGGTTTCAAATTTTGAAAGAAATTTGTCAAGGCTGTATGTTGTCACTCTGCTTATTTAACTTATATGCAGAGTACATCATGCAAAGTCCCAGGCTGGATGAATCACAAGCTGGAATCAAGATTGCAGAGAGAAATATCAATAACTCAGATGTGCAGATGATACCACTCTTATGGCAGAAAGTAAAGAGGAACTAAGGAGCCTCTTGATGAGGGTGAAAGAGGAGAGTAAAAAGCTGGCTTAAAACTCAACATTCAAAAAACTAAGATTATGGCATCCAGTTGCATAACTTTGTGACAAATAGATGGGGGAAACAGTCACAGAGTTTCTTTTCTTGGGCTTCAAAATTACTGTGGATGGTGACTGAAGCCATGAAATTAAAAGAGGCTTACTCCTTGGAAGAAAAGCTGTGACAAACCTAGGCAGCTTATTAGAAAGCAGAGACATCACTTTGCTCACAAACATGCGTATAATCAAGGTTATACTTTTTTCAGTAGTCATGTATGGATGTGAGATCTGGACCATGAAGAAGGCTGAGTGCCAGAGAACTGATGCTTTCAAATTGTGGTGCTGGAGAAGACTCTCAAGAGTCTCTTGGACAGCAAGGAGATTAAACCAGTCAATCCTAAAGGAAATCAACCTGGAATATTCATTGGAAGCATTGATGCCGAAACTGAAGCTCCAGTACTTTGGCCACCTGATGCAAAGAGCTGAGTCATTGGAAAAGACCCTGATGCTGGGAAAAATTGAGGGCAGCAGGAGGAGGGGGCGACAGAGGTTGAGATGGTTGGATAGCATCATGGACTCAATGGACATGAGTTTGAGCAAACTCGGGGAGGCAGTGAAGGACAGAGGAACCTGGTACGCTGCAGTCTGTGGGGTCACAAAGAGTCAGATATGACTTGGCAACTAAACAGTGGAAATAGCAACAAGCAGTCAGGGTTCCACAGATAACACAGGAACTTGGGGTTGGGGAAGAGCTCAATGAAGGACAGTGTACACACGGGTGGGTGGGGTAAAGAGTGAATCACTTTAGGATCTGCAACAGCAGGAAGCAGTTCTGTGTCTGAGTGGAAGGGAGGGTGTTTACCCAGATTACAGGAGCTGTGACTATCTGTGAAGGAGGCATTTGGGGTGGGGGTAGGGGTGGGTGAGGCAGCAGTGCCTACGTACAGCCTGGTGACTAATGCTCTGAACACTCCTCTTTGCCTCTGATTGAACCAAGGGATTCCAGAGGGAAAGTGTTCCTTTATTCCAAGATAAGGAGCTCAGCATCCTGAACATAGAAGACTAATAGAATCTGGAGGTATGAAAGAATACCGAGCTCAGCTTTCTTTTTCAGTGCAGCATTAAAAAATTTTTTTGTTATTTATTATTTATTTGGCTGCACCTGGTCTTTGATGTAGCATGCAGGATCTTTGTTGCATCATATGAACTCTTAGTTGCAGCATTCAGAATCTAGTTCCCCAGCTGGGGATTGAATCTGGACCCTCTATATAGGGACTGTGAATCAGCCACTGGACCACCAGGGAAATTCCTTCACTGCAGTATTTTAAAGCAAATTGCATACATGGTGTCATTTCACTCCTAAATACTTCAATAAGCATCCTAATAAAGAGCCTCACCTTTCATAACTACTGTATTATTATCATATTTTATCAAATAAACACCAATTTCTTAATTTAATCCCAGTCCATGTGCAAATTTCCTTGTCTGAAAAACTATGTTAGTGATTGACTAATTTGAACCCCAGCTGAAGCAGATTCTATATACTATGTATGAATTCTATATCTCCTGTTTCTCTAAACCTAGAATAGGTCCCTCCCTCTCTCATGTCATGGATTTCTAATTTCACATTGACTAGTTGACGAAACCGTGTCAATGTCTTTGTTAGAATGCCCTGTATTCTGATTTCAGCTGAATTGCTTCCTTGGCTCTTGTTTCTTTCGCTCTCCTGTTTCCCAAATAGCCGCAGGCTTGTCATGAAGTCTGAAGGCTGAGTAGATTCAGATTGGTCTGTTTTGCACGAATCTTTCGTGGGTGAAGCTGAGTTCTTTATACTACCTTCTATCACGAGGTACATAATGACTGTCCCTCTCACTTCTCATGATGTTGATGGATTTGTGATTTCAAATGGTGATGCTCTAACTCCTCCATGTAAATTTCCTCATTGATCTTCCACCTAATAATTTTAATATCTATGGAATGATCAGAATAGATTTTTAATAAGATGCTGAAGCTTTTGATTCTTCAATTCTTCTGAACTTATTAGTTTGAGTTCTGTTTGGAAGAGCTATTGCATATAAGAGGACTGTGGATTTACCATAAAGTATTCATACCAGAAAGGCAAGATTAATGCTTAATTTTCCTCTTTACCAATTTTCAGAGTAATAAATTGGTATCCTAGAAACTTCTAGTGGTGTGCAATGAGTATTTTGGAACATAATTTTTCTCTTTGTCATCTCCTAATCTATTATTTTACTCATGGCTTTTACTTTAATTGAGGTGAAATTCATGTAACATAAAATTAAGGATTTTAAAGTGTACAATTTAGTGGCCATTAGTACATTTCAAATGCTATGCAGCCATCACCTTTATTCTGTTTCAAAACATTTTGACCACCCCCTATTCTTTCCTCCACCCCAGTCCCTGACCATTACTAAACAATTTTCTATTGCTATAAATTTGTGTATTCTTAACATTTCATATGAAATGAAAAATAGGTGACTTTGTTTCTGATTTCTTTTATTACACAGCATAAAGTTTTCAATGTTTATCCATATGAGAGTGAGAGTGAAGTCGCTCAGTCGTGTCCAACTCTTTGTGACCCCGTGGACTGTAGCCCACCAGGCTCCTCCGTCCATGGGATTATCCAGGCAAGAGTACTGGAATGGGTTGCCATTTCCTTCTCCAGGGGATCTTCCCGACCCAGGGATTGAACCCAGGTCTCTCACATTGGAGGCAGACGCTTTAACCCCTGAGCCACCAGGGAAGCCTGTTTATCCATGTAGCAGCACTTAATCCATTTTGTGGCTGGATAATATTCTGTTGCATGGGTGAACCGCTTTTGTCCATCCATGCATTTGTTGGTGGATATTTAAACACTTTTGGCAGTTATCTGTAGCATTGCTATGAACATTCATGTACAAGTATTCTTCTGTGGCCAGCGCTCAGCCGCTCAGTTGTGTCTGGCTCTTTGTGACCCCATGGACTGTAGCCCACCAGGCTCCTCTGTCCATAGAATTTTCCAGGCAAGAATATCTGTTTTCAACTCTTTGGGGTATAAACATAGGAGTGGAAATTCTGGATCATTTGGTAATTCTATATTTAACTTTTGGAGGAAATTTTCAACATTTTCCATAGCAGCTGCACCATTTTATATTTCAGTCAGCACATCCTTCCCCACATGTGTAATTTTCTAAAAATTATTGTTATAGCCATTCTGGTGTAGACTGAAATCTCACTGTAGTTGTGATTTGCTTTTCCCGAATGATGCTGATGTTGAGCATATTTTCATGTCCTTGTTGGCCTTTTGTGTATCTTCTGTGGATGTCTGTTCAGCTTTTAATTGTGTTGTTTGCCTTTTGTTGTTGAAATGTAGAGTTCTTAATATATTCTGAATCTAAACCCATATCAGATTTGTAGTTCAGTCTCTAAGTCATGCCTGACTGTTTGTGGCCCCAGGAATTGCAGCACACCAGGCTTCCCTGTCCTTCACTAACTCTCCGAGTTTGCTTAAACTCATGTCCATTGAGTCAATGATGCCATCCAAACATCTCATTGTCTGCCACTCCCTTCTCCTGCCCTCGATCTTTCTCAGCATCAGAGTCTTTTCTAATAAGTCAGTTCTTTGCATCAGGTGGCCAAATACTGGGGCTTCAGCTTCAGCATAAGTCCTTCCAGTGAATATTCTGGATTGATTTCCTTTAGGATTGATTAGTTTGATCTCTTCACCATTCAAGGGACTCTCAAGAGTCTTCTCCAGCACCACAATTTGAAAGCATCAATTCTTCAGCGCTCAGCCTTCTTTATGGTCCAAATCGCCCATCTGTATGTGACTATATGGACCTTTGTCTGCAAAGTGATGTTCTGTTTTTTAATACACTGGGTTTATCACAGCTTTCCTTAACTGTTTGCAAATATTTCCTCCCATTGTGAAGGTTGTCTTTTCACTTTTGTGATAATGTCCTTTGATATACAAAATTTTTTAAATTTTGGTGAAGTGCAACTTATTTTTTCTTTTGTTGCCTGTACTTTTTAACAATTTAAATTTATTTATTTTAATTGGAGGCTAATTACTTTACAACATTGTATTGGTTCTGCCACACATCAACATGAATCCGCCTGTACTTTTTAAAAAAAATTTCTTTTTAATTGGAGGATAATTACAGTATTGTGTTGACTTCTGACATACAACAACATGATCAGCCACAAGTATACATATGTCCCCTCCCTCCTGAACCTTTCCCCACCCTCACCACATCCCAGCCTTCTAGGCTGTCGCAGAGTACCACATTGAGCTTCCTGTGTTGCCTGTACTTTTGACGTCATAGCTAAGAATCCACAATCAAGTCTGAGGTCATGAAAATTTACCACTAAATTTTCTCCAAAGAAATGTACATTTTTTACCTCTTAAATTTAGGTTATTTTTCTATTTTTGTTAGTTTTTATATATGGAATAACATAAGGTTCCATTTCATTCTTGTACATGTGGTTATCAAGGTGCCCCTGTGACATTTTGGTTTTTTTGAAGAGTCTATTCTTTTCCAAAAGAATGGTCTTGAAACTTTTGTCAAAAGTTGCTGACTATGAATTTATGTGTTGACTTCTGGATTCTTAGTGCTATTGAATTTGTCTATATGGCTCTATGCCAACACCACACTCTTTTGATTACTGTAGTTTTGTGTATGTTTTAAAATTGGAATGTGTTATCTTCCAACTTTATTCTTTTCTAAGATTGTTTTGGCTATCTGGGATAACTTGCAATTCCTTATGAATTTTAAGATCTGATTTACTATTTTTGCAAAAAAAAAAGCCATTGAGATTTTGGTGGAGATTGCATTACATCTATGATTTGTATAATTTTGATTTCTTAAACATATTAAATCTCTAGTTTATAAATAAAATACTTATTTCCTTTTATTAGGTTTTAAAATTTTTCTTTCAGTAATGTTTTGTATTCTCAGTGTACAGGTCTTGGACCTCTTTGATAAAATTTGTTCTTACATATGTTATTATTTTGATGTTGTAAGTGAAATTATTTTCTTAATTTTTGAATTGCTTATTAGTAGCCTGGTGGGGTGCCTGTCTGTGGGGTCGCACAGAGTCGAACACGACTGAAGCGACTTAGCAGCAGCAGCAGCAGTGGTGTATAAAACTCAAACCAGTTAATCCTAAAGGAAATCAGCCCTGAATATTCAACAGAAGGACTGATGCTGAAGCTGAAGCTCCAATACTTGGGCCATCCAATGTGAAGAGCCAACTCATTGGAAAAGACCCTGATGCTTGGAAATGTCAAAGGCAGAAGAAGAAGGGGTTGACAGAGGATGAGATGATTGGATGGCATCACTGACTCAATGGACATGAGTTTGAGCAAGTTCCAGGAGATAGTGAAGGACAGGGAAGCCTGGCATGTTGCAGTCCATGGGGTCACAAACACGGGGACATGACTTAGTGATTGAACAGCAACATAAAAATACAACTGATTTGGTGTTTTGATCTTACATCCTGAAATTGCTGATTTCTTACTCACTCATAGGCTTTGTTTTCTATATGTGGGTTCTTTAGGATTTTCTATATATCAGTATAAGATCAAGTTATCTGTAAATAGAAATACTTTTCTTATTTCCAATTTTTCAATAAAATGTCTTTTATTTCTGTGCTTCCCGTAATTTTTCTGGTTAGGAATTCCAGTATAATGTTGAATAGAAATGGCAAAAGCAGGTCAGTTTTCTTCCTGAACTTAGGGGAAAAAAACTCTTAGTCGCTAGCCATTTAATATAATATTGAGTATGATGTTAAACATAGCTTTTAAACAAACAATTTTTTTCCATTGTGATAAAATACACACACCATAGCATTTACCATTTTAACAATTTTGAAGGGCACAATTCAGTGGTATAAAGTATAGTCATATTGTTACATAAGCATCCTCTGTACTTATCTCTAGAACTCTTTTCTTCTATATTCCTAATAGCATTAAATTGTTCCTCTGTGTTCTCTTATAGCTTTCTGATCATCTTTAGAACATTTATTTTCAGTTCCCTGTCAGGCAGTTCCTGGGTCTGGCCAGAGGTTTAATGTATTCCTTTGGCGGAGTCATGTTTCCTTGATTCTTTGTAATCCTTGCATTCTTTTGCGGTATTTGTGCATTTGAGGAAGCAGAAACTGCTTCTCCATCTGCAAGGAAAGACCTTTACCTGTAAAAGGAAGCGCTCTGAAGTGTGTTGTGACACTGGGTCTAATGGTGCAGGGTGTCAGGCACGTGGGTGCGTGGCAGTGCTGGTTCCAGAGTGGTGGCATGATTTATTGACTTACGTCATTGGGACCTACAGCTTTGACAACTGCGCAGTCCTTGGCGAGCACTAAAGGGCATTCAAGAAGGGCTGTTGGGGTCCTCAGCTGTGCTTTTCGTTCCATCAGCTAGGCATCA
>SJYC01079410.1:0-13844 GCA_006408675.1 Madoqua kirkii | reverse complement strand
TGCAGCACTCTCACAGCATCATCTTTCAGGATTTAAAATAGCTCAACTGGAATTCCATCACCTCCACTAGCTTTGTTCATAGTGATGCATTCTAAGGCCCACTTGACTTCACATTCCAGGATGTCTGGCTCTAGGTGAGCGACCACACCAGTGTGATTATCTTGGTCGTGAAGATCACTTTTGTATAGTTCTTCTATGTATTCTTGCCACCTCTTCTTAATATCTTCTGCTTTTGTTAGGTCCAGACCATTTCTATCCTTTATCGAGCCCATCTTTGCATGAAATGTTCCCTTGGTATCTCTAATTTTCATAAAGAGATCTCTAGTCTTTCCCATTCTGTTATTTTCCTCTATTTCTTTGCATTGATTGCTGAGGAAGGCTTTCTTATCTCTCCTTGCTATTCTTTGGAACTCTGCATTCAGATGCTTATATATTTCCTTTTCTCCTTTGCTTTTCACTTCTCTTCTTTTCTCAGCTATTTGTAAGGCCTCCCCAGACAGCCATTTTGCTTTTTTTGCATTTCTTTTCCATGGAGATGGTCTTGATCCCTGTCTCCTGTACAATGTCATGAACCTCTGTCCATAGTTCATCAGGTACTCTATCTATCAAGATTTCCTAATTGTCTATTCTGTGTAATGTGACCTGAGATATTTCTAAGACCTCCATGTTTAATTTGTCCTGAGATGTCTCATAAAGTCCCACGTGTGTCTGTCTTGACCTTGGTGTGTGTAGCTATGTGACTTCAGTGGTGTCCGACTCTTTGTGACCCTATAGACTGTAGCCTGCCAGGTTCCTCTGTCCATGGGATTCTCCCGGCAAGAATACTGGAGGTGTTTGTCATGCCCTCCTCCAGGGGATCTTCCCGACCACGGGTTGAACCTGCATCTCTTACATCTTCTACTTTGGCAGGCAGGTTCTTTACCACTAGTGCCACCTGGGAAGGCCATCCTGACCTTGGATGTTCCCTAATTCTCCATGCACTTCTGCTCTGACCTAGTTCCTAATCGCCTAGGGAAGTCCACACTGACCAGGGAGTCGAATTTCCTAGGTGTGTCTACTTCGATCTGCAACATATCCTTAATCCCCAGGGCAGTTGATCCTTATCTCATATGTCTGCACAATTCTTCAGGTGCTTTACATTGACCTGTGATGTTTCTATCATTCACTAGATGTGCTTACCTTAATTCTGCCTAGTTTTCCTGATGTGTCTACACTGAACTGAGATTTTTTTTTTTTAATTCACCAGCTGTCTACCTTGACAAAGAATTGTCCCTGTTTACTCAACGATATGCGTCTATTCTGACCTTGGATATCTCCCTAATTTTTTGGGTTGTTTATCCTGACCCAAGTTGTCATATTACTTTTTCAAGCTTCTCTTCTTAGACTTTGGATTTCTTCCTAATTCAGGAGATCTGTTCAATCTTATTTGCAATATTTCCTTAATTTCTCAGATATTTCTACTTTGATATTGGTTGTCCCGCTAATAACTTAGCTGTGTCTATATTGACTTGGGGTATCTCACTAAGTCCCTAGAATTTCCTACCTACTTTGAGATGTCTCCATAATTCCCCAGTTGTATCTACCCTTATGTTGGTTGTCTCTCTAAATTTTCAGGCTTTTCTACTATGACATGTTTCCCAAATTCCCCAGGTTTGTTTACCCAGACACAGGATGTATCTTAATTGCTAAGTGTGTCATCAAGGCTGTATATTGTCACCCTGCTTATTTAACTTGTATGCAGAGTACATCATGAGAAACGCTGGGCTGGAAGAAACACAAGCTGGAATCAAGACTGTGTATCTACACTGGTCTGGGATGTATACCTAATCTCTCAGGGGGCTGCTATGACATGGCGCGTGCATGCTCAGTCGCTTCAGTCGTGTCCGACTCTCTGCGACCCCATGGGCCACAGCTCACCAGGCTCCTCTGTCCATGGGATTCTCCAGGCAAGAATACTGGAGTCAGTTCCCATGCCTTCCTCCAGGGGATCTTCCTAACTGAAGACTGAACCTGTGTCTCCTGCATTGCAGGCCAATTCTTTACAGCTAAGTCATCAGGGAAGCCCTATATGACATGGTATATTATCTTGTTTTCCAGTAGAAGCTACCTTGACCTGGTGTGTTTCCATAATTTCTAAGGTGTACACTGACCTGTACTGTCTATAATATCCACTCTGGTTTTGATGTCTCCGTACTTCTATGTGCTTGTCTGCTCTTATTTGAGATGTTTTTCTTATTCACCATGTGTCTATACCGTAACCTGCGAGGTCTCCTAATTCAACAAGTGTATCTACTCTGACTTGGGAGATATCCCAAAGTGCCAGGTCTGTCTATTCTAACCTGGGATGTTTCCATAATTGCTGAGGTGTGCCTATACTAGCCCTGGATACTTCTTTAATTCCTCAGGCATGTCTACCTATATTTTGGAGGTTTTCCAACTCCCAGGTATGTCTACACTGAATTGGGATGTCTCTCTAATTCCCCATGTGTCTTCTCTTACCTGGCATGTCTCCCTATTCCCTAGGAGATCAAATGGGGGTCTCCCCTTAGTCCTCTAGACTCATATACTTTCAAGTACCCCAGGTATAGCCACACTAATCTGGATTTTCCCCTTAGTTCCCTAGCTTTGAGAATACTTGGTTTGTCTCCTTAATTCATAAGGTGCTTCTCTTTTGATCTGGGATTTTTCTCTAGTCACCAAGTATGTCTATCTTGAACTTGGATGTATCCCTGATTACTCGGGTATTACTATAGTAACCTTGAATGTCTACCTAATACCAAAGGCGTGTCTAGCCTGGCTTGGGATATATTATTATCCTTAGGTATGTCTTCCCTGACCTGGGATGAATCCCAGATGTGTCAAACCTGATTCTGTTCTCATAGAGACAACAGTGAATGTTCATGAAGTGGATCTTAGTTCTTTGCTTAGGTATTGAATCTAGATAGCCTGAGTGAATACCAGGAATCCTAGCAACTGGTCTACCAGGGACTAGAGGCTACAGACTGGAGAAGGCACTGACGACCCACTCCTATACTCTTGCCTGGAAAATCCTATGGATGGAGGAGCCTGGTAGGCTGCAGTCCATGGAGTCACAAAGAATTGGACACAACTGAGCGACTTCACTTTCCCTTTTTACTTTCATGCATTGGAGAAGGAAATGGCAACCCACTCCAGTGTTCTTGCCTGGAGAATCCCAGGGACAGGGAAGCCTGGTGGGCTGCCGTCTATGGGGTCACACAGAGTTGGACATGACTGATGCGACTTAGCAGCAGCAGCAGCAGCAGCTAGAGACAAAGTTGCTATGGCTCTTGCCCTGTTTGCAAAATGAATTTTTCAAGCAGGCAAAAACAGGTACAAAGCTTATTATGAGAGACACAGCACACCAAGTGGGAGAGCACGTGGAGAAACAGTTTAAGACAGAAGCAGGGCAGAAATGCACATCTGGAGAGAGTGAGTGTGGGCGTCCTCCCTAATGAGGAGGAGTGCAATAAAGAGCTGGTTAAATCATTTATATAGGAGTAGTTGTTATGGATCTTTGCTTACCTTTGACCAATCATCTTGTTTCTTTTCTGCACTTGACCTGTCCTAGGGCCCTTCCCAATATGTGTACATATCTTTTTTGCCAAGACAGACTCTAGATGTAAGCCTATGGGAAGTATGTATAAATTTATGTTCAGCCTTTCCTACGGGAAGTTTGACAGCACCTATTATGGATGGTGCCCCCTCCCTTTGTGACCTCTGAGGAGCCTTCCTGCACATGTGCAGCTGAGGAGGTTTCCTTGACCTTAGGAGTGGTAGATGTGGTCTTCTTATCTCTTTATTCCAGCAGAACTCAGATCTGCCATTAATTTTATTCTTGGAGTGTCTAGGGAAAACAAAGCTCAAATTTACCCTGCTTGACAAACTCAGGCTGCTCTATCGAAGGGCCCATCTCCTACCTCAATTCTGATTCATCACTCTAATTACCCTGGTGTGTCTATACTCCCCTGGGATGTCTAGTATCTATTCGGACTTAAACTGTTTCATTAATGCCCTAGGTACATCTCCATAAATCAGGAAGACTCTAATTCCCCAGGTGTTCGTACTCTGATCTGGGAAGGCTCGCTAATCCTTTAGGTGTGTCTATACTGAATTAGAATGTTTCACCAAATTTTCAGGTGCATCTATCCTAATTTTAGATGTCTGCCTAATTAGGCTGGTGTGTCAACAATAATCTGGGATGTCTAATTCACAGATGTGTTTTTTATGACCTGTTATATCTTTTTGTTTCCCCAAATGTATCTTTCCCAATAAGAAATGTCTTCTCTGTTTCATTGAGATGTCAACCATAACCAGAGATGTCACCCTAACTCCCCAGGTATAACAGGTATGAGCTGGATTATCTCTCTAGTTCATAAGGTGTGATAGATTCCTTTTATGATTTTAGATATTCTGAAACATATAGGGTCACTTGCAATGAGTTTCAAGTCATTCATTTAGATACACTTGGGGAATTTTGGAGAAATAATTTTAAAGTTAACACATCCCCCAGGCAACTAAGTCAAAACCCCAGTTTAGAATAGAAACATCTTGGGAATTATAGAGATATCTTAATCAGTATATACATACTTGTGGAACTAGGTAGATATATCAAGTCAAAGTAATGCATCTATGTTACAGGGAAAGCTCACTGGCCAAGTTAGACACACCAGGGTAACCAGGTACATCTCCCAGGTAAGAATAGTCATTTTGGGGTTAGAGGGAAATTCTAGGTCAGGGTAGACTTATCTGGGATGTAGGGATCACAGCAAGATATATGTATTTATCTAGTCATGCTCTGAAGAATTCCAGTGATTGTGCCCAGACCCATGGCAGTACCTCAGAGGTGACACAGACAGTTTCCCCTCTGTGTACTAGCATCTTGGGCTAGTTTCCATCACAATCCATATTAAACTCCTCATGGGAATTATGGAGACTCTCTTTGTGAGTGTAGTCATACCCGGGGACTAAGGAATACACTAAGATTAGAGTAGCCACACCTGGAAAACTAGGTAGACAACCTCATTAACTGTAGACACACCTGGGGAATTGTAGATAATCCAGTTCAGTAGAGACACACTGTGAAACTGGAGTGGCACCCAGGTCAGGACAGACACTGCAGTAGACAATCCAGGTAAGAGTAGACAAATATGGAGGAAAAGAAAGACGTGCTAGGTAAAAGTATACACAATAGTTCATTAATTAAGGAGACATTTATGTTCAGGATATACACACCAAGGTAAGTATAGAGGCATCCCTGACCAAAGTATAGAGACCTCGGAAACCAGAAAGACACACAAGTTAAAAGAATGCACACCAGAGGAAACATAGAGTTTCCCACGGTCAGTATGGAAATACTTAGGGAATCAAGGTGACATCCTAGGTCAGGATAGCTTCTGCTGGGGAAACTGAGACATCTTATGTCAGAGTAGACATACAGGGTATTAGGGAGGCCTCCCTGATCAAAATAGATGTACTTACTATGGAGTAAAGTAGACATTTCCAGTTAGTGTAAGCACACCTGAGTTATTAAACAGACATCCTAGTAAGGGTAGACACACCTGGGGAATTAAGGAGACATCATATACCGGGATAGATGCATCTTGGGAATTAGGAGGATGCTGGAGAAGAAACACCTAGAGAAGCAGGGCGATATTCCAGATGAGGTTAGGAACAATGGGAGTATTAGTATCTCAAGTCAGAGTAGACACACTTGGATTATTATGTTGACATACCAGGCAGGATATACACAAGTCAAGGAAGACACATATGTGTAATTAGGGAGAGATCCTAGGTCAGACTGACATTCTTGGTGAATTAGAGTGTCACCACAGTCAAGGTAGACACACCTGGGTGATTAGAGACATCACAGATCAGAATAGACACATCTGGAGAAACTGGGGGACATCTCAGATCATTGTGAACATACCTTGGTGATTAGGGAGGTCTCATTGGTCAAGGCAGATTACCTGGGGAAATACAGGGTCATTCTTGAACAATATATACACATTGGTGTGTGTATATATATCCCAAGTAGGGATATATCCCAGGTCAGTGTCTACACACTGTGGAATTAGACATCCAAATTTACAGTAGACAAAACTGAGGAATAAGGGCTACATCCTAAGTTATAGTAGACAAATCTGAAAAATTAGAGATATCCAAGATTAGATCAGAGAAAAATAGAAAATAAGGGATACATCCCAAGTCAGAGTAAACACTCCTAGAGAATTAAGGAGATAGGTTTGGTGAATAGATATACTTGTTGAAATGGGTCATTTCAGGTTGTATTAAACTCATCTGGAATGAGAGAGCCATCCCTGGTCATGTTAGACAATCCAGAGTAACCAAGGACATAACCCACATCAGGGTAGACAATTCTGATGCAATAGGGAGACATCCCAGGAGAAAGCAGACACACCTGGGGAAAGGTGGAGATATCTCAGTTTAGGGGAGATAGAGTTAGGGAGCGTTCCGAATAGACATCCTAGATCATATTTTCCACCTTTGGGAAACCAGGTAGACACCCATGTCATGGTTAGACAGATATAGGGAATTTGGGCAATATTCCAGTGAGTAAAGGCATGTGAAGAATTAGTGGGTTTTCCAAGTTGCTGGAGGCAAACCTGTGAAATTAAGGAGAAAAGCCAGGTCAATGTAGGCAGACTGGAGATTTAGAGACATCAGGGTACATACGTGTGGAGATGTCTCAAGACAGTGTAGACAAACCATTCAGCTTAGAGTGACATCCCAGTTCAGTTAGGGGAACTTGAGATCTTGCATCCTAGTAAACACAGCTGGGGAGTGTGGAAACATCAAAGGCATAGAGTGACTACATGGATACAGAAACAAGACACACATACATGATGACCACAAGAGGCTCAATTCAGATCTTAAGAGAATCAGAGACTGAGAGTGAAGCGGTGGGAAACAGTATTCCTCAAAAATGGAAGTGGAGAGAAAGCTGCATTAGCAATACTTTCAAATTAAGGCTACAGTGAGACAAAGAAGGACATTCCATAATGATAAAGGGATTAATCCAAGAAAACATAACAACGGTAAATATATGCATCCAACATTTAGACACCTGTGTCAGTCACTCAGTCGTGTCCAACTCTTTGCAACAGCACAGACTGAAGCCTGCCAGGCTCCTCTGTCTGTAGAATTCTCCAGGCAAGAATACTGGAGTGGATTGTCATTCCCTTCTCAAGGGGATCTTCCCAGCCCAGAGATTAAACCTGGGTCTCCTGCATTGCCGGCAGATTCTCTACCATCTGAACCACCAGGGAAGCCTCAAACATAGGAGCATCTCATGCATAAAGTGAGTATTAATAGATATCAAGGGAGAAATTGGCAGTAATACAAATAACAGAGAATTTATAATCCTGGTTACATCAAGAGAAAGATCATTCAGACAGAAAAATCATTAAGAAATCATAGGTCTTAAATGACACATTAGACTAGACTTTTGTTGTTGTTCAGGTGCTAAGTTGTGTCCAACTCTTTGCTACCCCGTAGACTATAGCAGGCCAGGCTTCCCTGTCCTTCACTGTCTCTGAAATTTGGTTCAAACTCATATCCATTGAGTCAGTGGTGCTCTTCAATCATCTCATCCTCTGTTGCCACCTTCTCCTTCTGCCTTCAACTTTTCCCAGCATCAGCGTCTTTTCCAATGAGTTGTCTTTGCATCAGGTGGCTAAAGTATTAGAGTTTCAGCTTTAGCATCAGTCCTTCCAGTGAATATTCAGGGCTGATTTTCTTTAGGATTGACTGGTTTGATCTCCTTGCTATCCAAGTGACTCTTAAGAGTCTTCTCCAGCACCACAATTCAAAAATGTCAATTCTTCAGCGCTCCAGCCTTCTTTATGGTCCAACTCTCACATCCATACATGACTACTAGAAAAATCATAGCTTTGACTATATGGACCTTTGTAGTACTCTTGCCTGGAAAATCCCATGGATGGAGGAACCTGGTAGGCTGCAGTCCATGGGGTCACTAAGAGTAGGATATATTACTGAGTGACTTCACTTTCCCTTTTCACTTTCATACATTGGAGAAGGAAATGGCAACCCACTCCAGTGTTCTTGCCTGGAGAATCCCAGGGACGGGGGAGCCTGGTGGGCTGCCATCTATGGGGTTGCACAGAGTCGGACACGACTGAAGCTACTTAGCAGCAGCAGCAGGCAAAATGATGTTTCTGCTTTTTAATATACTGTCTAGGTTTGTCATAGCTTTCCTTCCAATGAACAAGTGCCTTTTAATTTCATGGCTGCAGTCACCATCTGCAGTGATTTTGAGCCCAAGAAAATAAAGTCTATTACTGTTTCCATTGCTTCCCCATCTATTTGCTATGAAGTGATAGGACCAGATGTCATAATCTTAGTTTTTTGAATGTTGAATTTTAAGCCAACTTTTTCCACTCTCCTCTTTTACCTTCATCAAGAGGCTAAGATTTAGTTCCTGTTTGCTTTTTGCCATTAGGGTGGTATCATCTGTGTATCTATATCTGGGGCTGTTGATATTTCTTCCAGCAATCTTGATTCCAGTTTGTGATTCATTCAGTCCAGCATTTTGCATGATGACTAAGTAGATATATATAGAACATTCCATCCAAAAGCAGCAGACTACACAAGTTTCGTAAAATTTAAGAAGACTGAAATCATATCAAGCATCTTTTCTGAGCACGTTATGAGACTAGAAATCAACAACAAGGAAAAAAACTGCCAAAAACACAAACACGTGGAGTATAAACAATATGACATTATAACATGTTATATGCTATAACAACCAGTGGGTCACTGAATCAAAGTGGAAATAAAAATATCTGCAGATAAATGAAAATGAAAACATCTAAAATCTGTGGGAGGCAGCAAAAAAGCAGTTCTAAGAAGGAAGTTTATGGCCATACAGGCCTCAGGAAACAAGACATATCTCAGATAAACAACCCAGCCTTACACCTAAAAGAAGTAGAAAAAGAAAAACAAACACAGCCCAAATTTAGTAGAAGAAAAGAAAGTGTAAAGGAAAGAAAGTGTAAAGAAATCAGTGGCGTAAACAGAGAATCAGATGAAGGTAATCAGAAGGTACAAACTTCTAGCTATAAGATAAATAAGTAATACGGATGTAATGTACAAGATAAATATAATTAACACTGCTTATGTTATATTTGAAAGTTGTTAAGAATGTAAATCCTGTTTCACCAAAAGGAAAAATATATATTTTTTATTTCTGTAATGTTTTGTGTATATAAGATGATAGATATTCACTAAGCTTATTGTCTTAATTACTTCATGATGTATGTAAGTCAGACCATACAATGTTGCATGTCAATTATATCTCAATAAAACTAGAAAGAAAAAACATATCTAGAGATTTAGGCAGTGATACTGTGTCAAAGAAGATAAACCTGAAGAATTATGGAGGCATCACTGTTTTAGAATAGACATACTTGCTGAATAATAGATATATTTCATGCCAGTGTATGCACACATGAGATTTAGTGAGACATCTTGGCTTAGAAAACTCACGCCTGGGAATTTAGTTATCTTTCAAAAAATAGGGTACAAACACTTGGACATTTGAGAGACCTCTCAAGTCAGTGTAGAAACACCTGGACCTTAGGGAGATATCCAGGTTAATGAGACAGAGGATTTGGAGGACATCTCAAGTTAGTGTAGATACACCTGGGAAATTGGGGAAGCAAGGATGCCAGGTTGTACACATCAAGAAACAGGCAGACACCTTAGGACCCTCTAGAGTGACTATTCCTGAGGAATAGGGACACATCCTATGTCATTACAGAATCACTTTGGCTATGAGGAGACATCTCAGATCTATGTGGACACATCTGTGGATTTGGTAAGATGTATCCCTGGTGGATCAGATGGTAAAGAACCTGCCTGTCAAGCAGGAGATATGAGTTCAGCTCCTGGGTTGGGAAGATCCCCTGGAGAAGGAAATTTCAACCCACTCCAGTATTCTTGGTTGAAAAATCCTGTGGACAGGGGAGCCTGGCAGGCAACAGTCCATGTGGTCACAAAGAGTTGGACATGACTTAGTGACTAAACTACAACAATAAATATGTCAGAATAGAAATGCTTGGGGAATTAGAGGGCCTTTGTTCTTCGGGAAATAAAGAAAGACAGTTTTGGGGAAACAGGTATCCTTCCCAGGTCAGAAGAGACACACTGTTTGAATTAAGGAGATATCTCATAGCACAGTAAACATACCTGGAGAATTTGAGTGACATTACAATTGGTGTAGACAGACTAGGGAATAAGGGAGACTTCTCAGCTCAGATATACATACCTGGGAAGATATTCCAGCTTGACTTTCCTTTCCCAACTTTATAATTGACATATAATGCTGTAAAAGTTCAAGTTATGTGATAATGATTTGTACGTATATATTGTGAAATGATTAGCATAAAGTTAACTAACATATTCACTGGAGTGATGTCAGCACCACGGCAGCATAAGATGTCCCTCGCTTTCTGTCCCCTTTGACAACTAAAACCTGGCATCCACCTATACACAGAGTTCCTCTGCAGGACTTATGGGATCCAGTATCACACTCTGAGGGACTGGAGAAGAGTCTGGCTCACCTGTCCTTCTTTGGGTAACAGGCAGGCAGACCACAGCATGGGCTTTTGAACTGGTAGCACCCCGTGAACCAGCTTCATTTCCTTTCAGCTGTGGCCTGGGAGCACCTGGAGAATGCTGACTTGGGCAGACACCCATGGGTGAGATAGCCTTTGTAAAAATCCAGGTTTCCAGAGGAGATGTTCTAGCACTCTGTTGGAAGAAAAAAGAAATATTTATTTTATATATTAAAAGTTTGTATGTGAATCTGGATTTATTGGAGAGGGTAAGAGGAAATTTGTCAGCATCACCTCTCCCCGCTACGGTGGCACAAGCCTAGTGCTACAGGAGGTCAGTTATCTCTTCCGGAAGGAAAAGGAATAGTGTGAATGAATGCCCAGTATGCATTCCCAGGTATGGACGATGATGCTAAAGAAACCATTCCTCTCCTGCAGCAGTGAGTATTAACATGCGCATCCATGACTTGGGGCGTGAGAGCAGGAACGATGCAAATAAGATCAGAGGGCATTAAAGGGATGCAATTTCTGCTGGTTGCATTTGAGACTCCAGTAGGAAGCTGACTCATGAGCTGCTGGGAAAACTTCACCCAAGGATCCTCCCAACTGGACTTCGAGCATTCCTAATTTCCCCAGTTCCAGCTCCACCACTCTCTCCACTCTGCAGCAAGCTCCCTGGTGTAAATCCTGAAGGTAGCAATGAGAGCAAACTCTGGTAGACAGGGAGCAGGTATGGAAAACAGGCCGGGGTCTGTGGGCAAGGGAAAAACCACAATCTTGACCTGTAGCGCCACCTTCAGGAAAACAAGATCTGTGGAAAGTTCAAGAGAAGACACAGAAGTTTAAGAATCCTGCCACTAGAGGGAGGAAGAAACATGGAGCAGGTGTTTCCATAGGTCAGAGAAAACAGAACCTGTAGCAGGACCAACAAAAAGTGGTCTCTCACTTGAAGGCAGCTCGTAAAAATGCAGAAGGTGACTGGTACATAAAACATGGAAGCAGTGACCCAAAAACCCTTTTGTGAAGGAAGATGAAGAATCAAGGACCGTGACATCATGAAAAGGTCACAATAGTTCCCCAGTTGTTCAGTTGCTAAGTTGTGTCTGACCCCTTGCGACCCCATGGATTGCAGCATGCCAGGCTTCCCTGTCCTTCACCATCTCCCTGAGTTTGCTCAAGTTCACGTCCATTGAATCGATGATGCCATCCAGCCATCTCATCCTCCATTGCTCCCTTCTCCTCCTGCCCTCAGTCTTTCCCAGCATCAGGGTCTTTTCAATAACTGATCCCAAAGACATGGAGACTAATGATTTACCTGATGAAGAATACAAAATAGCTGTTTTGAGGAAACTTAAGGAGCCACAAGAAAACACAGAAAAGACAACTCAATGCAATCAAGAAAACACCAAAGAACAAAATAAGAAATTTGACAAAGAGAAATCATAAAAAAGAACTAAGCAGAAGTAAACTGAAGAACTGTGAGCTGAAGAATTCAGTGAATGAAATAAAGTATGCAATAGAGATCATCAATACAAGAATAGATCAGAAAGAAGAAAGAACCAGTGAGTTATAAGATAGCATACAAACTCTGAGATAACCCACTCAGTGGAGGAAAACCAAAACAAAAACGAGAACCTAAGTGATCCATGGAGAAGGCAATGGCACCCCACTCCAGCACTCTTGCCTGGGAAATCCCATGGATGGAGGAGCCTGGTGGGCTGCAGTCCATGGGGTCGCGAAGAGTCGGACACGACTGAGTGACTTCACTTTCACTTTTCACTTTCATGCATTGGAGAAGGACATGGTAACCCACTCCAGAGTTCTTGCCTGGAGAATCCCAGGGATGGGGGAGCCTGGTGGGCTGCTGTCTATGGGGTCACACAGAGTTGGACAGGACTGAAGTGACTTAGCAGCAGCAAGTGATCCATGGGACATATCAAAAGAAGTGATATCAAAACCACTGGAGTTCTAGAAGGAGAAGAAAGGGAGAAGCAGATGTAAAGTTTATATAAAGATATAATGGATGAGAACTCTCCAAACCTGAGATAGGTTACTTCATAATTTCAAACCACGAAGTCTTTTCCAAGACACATTTATAACAAAGCTATCAAAAATCACAGAGAGAATTATAAAAGCAGGAAGACAGGAAAAGGTTCTAATGTACAAAGTCACCTGCATTAGCTATCAATGGACTTCTTAGCAGAAACTTTCAGGCCAGGAGGAAATAGGATGATATTTTCAAGGTGGTGAATGAAAAAACCCTACCAGTCAAGGATGCACTTATCAGAAAAGGCATCCTTTGGAAATGAAAGAGAATCAAAGACAAACAAAAGCTGGTAGAGTTCATCAGGGGCACTAGACCTGCCTTATAAGAAATGCGGAACTCTTCAATCTAAAATGAAAGGACACTAAGTAGTAAATGAAATATGAACAAATATAGCACACTGGAAAAGGTAAAGATGCAGTCATATGAATAAAACTCTAATGCTGTAAAATGATGGTGTGTTAATCTGTTAATTATAACATAAAGATTAAAAGAAAGGAGTACTAAGAATAACTACAGCTATTATAATTTTTTACAATAAAAAATGAAAATGAACAAATACCAAATATACAAAGAGGTAAACTCTGATATTAAAAACACAGAAGGAAGAAATAAAGGGTAGTTTTTGCATGCGATTGCAGCTAAGTTGTCATCAGCATAAATTAGACACATATCAAAAGGATGTTTTATGTAAAGTACTACAAGGCAAACCTAGGGTAGACTGGCAAAAGGTTAAGGGAAGGGAATCAGAGCACACCACCACAGAACAGGACCAATCCACAAAGGTAGGCATCAAAAGAGGAAAGAAGGATTAATACAATTATAAAACAGCCAGAAAGCAACTAAGAAGATGGCATTAGCAAATTCTTACCTATCAATAATTACTCTAGATGTAAATGGATTGAATTTTCCAATCAAAAACATGGAGTGACTGGATAGATAAAAATAAATTAAGCAAGATCCATGTATTTGTTTGTTCATAAGAGACTCACTTCAGCTTTAAGGGTATGAGTTCAGTTCAGTCTCTCAGTCGTGTCTGATTCTTTGCGACTCCATGAACTGCAGCATGCCAGGCCTCCCTGTCCATCACTAACTCCCAGAATTCACTCAAACTCACATCCATTGAGTCAGTGATACCATCCAACCATCTCAGCCTCTGTCGTCCCCTTCTCCTCCTGCCCCCA
>SJYC01079409.1:0-23755 GCA_006408675.1 Madoqua kirkii | reverse complement strand
TCTGTCTATTAGATCTAGTCCCTTAAATCTATTTCTCACTTCTACTGTATTATCATAAGGGATTTGATTTAGGTCATACCTGAATGGTCTAGAAGTTTTTCCTACTTTCTTCAATTTAAATCTGAATTTGGCAATAAGGAGTTCATGATCTGAGCCACAGTCAGCTCCTGGTCTTGTTTTTGTTGACTGTATAGAGCTTCTCATCTTTGGCTGCAAAGAATAGAATCAATCTGATTTCGGTGTTGATCATCTGGTGATGTCCATGTGTAGAGTCTTCTCTTGTGTTGTTTGAAGAGGGTGTTTGCTATGCCAGTGTGTTCTCTTGGCAAAACTCTATTAGTCTTTGCCCTGCTTCATTCTGTACTCCAAGGCCAAATTTGCCTGCTACTCCAGGTGTTTCTTGACTTCCTACTTTTGCATTCCAGTCCCCTATGATGAAAAGGACATCTTTTTTGGGTGTTAGTTCTAAAAGGTCTTATAGGTATTCATAGAAATGTACAGCTTCAGCTTCTTCAGCGTTACTGGTTGTGGCATAGACTTGGATTACTGTGATATTGAATGGTTTGCCTTGGAAATGAACAGAGATCATTCTGTCATTTTTGAGATTGCATCCAAGTATTGCATTTCTGACTCTTTTGTTGACCATGATGGCTACTCAATTTCTTCTAAGGGATTTCTGCCCACAGTAGTGGATATAGTGGTCATCTGAGTTAAATTAACCCATTCCAGTCCATTTTAGTTTGATGATTCCTAGAATGTTGATGTTTACTCTTGTCATCTCCTATTTGACCACCTCCAATTTGCCTTGATTCATGGACCTAACATTTCAGGTTTCTATGCAATATTGTTCTTTACAGCATTGGATCTTGCTTCTATCACCAGTCACAAAGGGTATACATAGGCTAAAGTGAAGGGATGAAAAAAGAAGGTCCATTAAGTGAAAATCAAATAATAACCAAAGTAGCTATACTTACATCAGACAAAATAGATTTTAAGTAAAAAATGGAAACAAGAGACAAAGAAAGTCATTACATAATGATAAAAGGGGTCAATTCTTCAAGAAGATATAACATTTGGAAATATACATATGCATTCAGCACCAGAGTACCTAAATATATTTAGCAAAATATTAACCAAAACTCATGGAATGATGAAAATGTAGTTCTGAGAGGGAAGTTTCAGCAATTAATGCACACATTCATAAAACAGAGGCAGGAGTCTTTCAAGATGGTGGTGTCAGAAGACTCTGAACTCACCTCACAGATGCAACAAACCTACAAAAAATTTCCTCTGAAAAATACCTGAAAGCTATCTACAGCAAGAGACAACAGGACAGCATCAGAACAGGCAGAAGATAAAGAAACATGACATCATTCCAAAAGACATGTGCCCCATTCTAGGACACTGATCCACAATCAAGAGGAATCTCCAAAATACAGAAATTTTCCTGAAGGAGTGAGGGGTTTGTGCTCCAGTAAGGCACCATAAACCTTAGACCCTGCACAAGAAAGACAAATTTCTAAAGCTGCCTAGCTCTGAAAACCAGTGGGGATTATGTCCAGGAAAACCACAGAACTACAGGGAATGGAGAATTTACTCTTAAGGGTCTTATACACAGATTCATTTGCCCCAGGAGCCTGTGAAAACACACCCATTTGAAGACTACCTAGACAATTCCTGCAGGAGACGCACTGATTACTCTTAAGCATATGCTGGGGAAGCAGGAAACTATTGGGACTTCTTCTGGGGACAGAGACACTGGTGGGTGCCATTTTTGTGATCTCCATCTATCCTGCTAATGTAGGCATGACAGGTGTCATTTTGGAACATTGCTTCTAATCTGCTAGCCTGGTTGACATGCCAGCTTGGAGCTCTTTCCCCTGTCACACTGCAGCTGTGCATCACAGATAGACTGGGTGAGAACTTCATCCACCCCTCTGCAGCAAGCAGACAGGCATGTGCAGCCCACACAGAGGCAGGCCTTGAGTGCTTAGCTGTGGTATCCAGGGAGGACCCTGTTTCTGGGATCTAGAAGACATCTCCCACAGAAGGCCACTCCTTCAAGACTGGGGGTGGTAGTTAATTTGCCTAATACATTAAAAAAAAGAAAGAGTCAAGCCAAACAAGGAGACTGAGCAATATGTTACAAATGAAAGAGCAAGATAATACCTCAGAAACAGATCTTAATGAAATGGAGATAATCAATCTACCTGACAAGGAATTGAAAGTAATGGTCCTAAGGATGCTCATTGAACATGAAAAATGAATGAACGCAGAAGAGCTTCAACAAAGAGATAAGAAAATAAAAGGAAGTACCAAATAGCAATCACAGAGCTGAAGAATACAGTAACTGAACTTAAAAATGAGGTAGAGGAGGGTCAACAGCAGGCTAGATAATGCAGAGAAAGGATCAGTGAGTGGGAAGGCAAAGCAATGGAGCCCACCCAGATAGAGCAGCAAAGAGAAAAAGAAAATAAAAGTGAGGATAATATAAGGGACTTTTGGGACAACAACAAATTTTATCACAAGGGTTCCAGAAGGAGGAGAGAGAGAAGAGGGGCCAGAACACTTTTTTTGAAAAAATAATGACTGAAAATATTCCTAATCTGAGGAAGGAAGCAGATAACCAAGTTCAGGAAGTCCGAAAAAGTTCTGAATAAGATGAGTCCGAAGAAATCCACACTGAGACCAACTGTACTTTAAATGGTAAAAGTTAAAGGGAAACTCATAAAAGCAGCAAGAGAAAAAAAATTATGTGCAAAAGAAAAACCACAAGGCTATCAGCAGATTTTTCAGCAGAAACTTTGCAGGTCAAAAAGGAGTGGCAGGACATATTCAGAGTTGAAACGAAAAAAACTTCCAAACAAGAATTCTCTACCCAGTAAGGTTATCATTCAGAATTGAAGGAGGGATTAAGAGTTTTCTAGATAAGTAAAACTTAAGGAGTTTATCACCACCAGACTGGATTTACAAGGAATGTTAAAGGGACTTCTTTACGCTGAACATCAATGGCAGTATTTGGTAACAAGGAAACATACCAAAGTAAAAATCTCACTGGAAAAGGTAAATATATATATATAGTAAAGGCAAAGGACCAATCACTTACAAACAAGAATAAAGGTTAAAAGACAAAATTATAACATTGACTTAATTACAATAATTATTTAAAGAAGGCATAAAATTAAAAGATGCAAATCTAAAACATGTAAACAATGAAACTATAAAATATGGGGAGACGTAAAATGTAAGTTCTAGTTTGTGTTCAAATTTAAGCTGTCATCAACTTAAAACTTAAAACACTGAGAGGGAGATTTATATGAACCTCATGGTAACCACAAAACAAAAACTGATACTGAGTATAGAAAAGAAAATGATAAAGGAATCTAAACATAACACTAAAGAAAGCCATTAAACTGGATAGAAAGAGAGAAAGAGAAGAATAAAAAAAAAACAGAGAGGAACTATTATAGAAAAACAGCAAACAACAGAATGGTAGCAAGTATACACCTATTAATATACACCTGTTAATAATCACTTTAGATGTAAATGGACTAAGTTATCCAACCAAAAAATGTAGAGTGGCTTAATAGGTTCAGAAACAAGACCCATCTATCTATACGTGGTCTACAAAAGACTCACTTCAGAGAAACACATAGACTGAAAGGGGAGAGATGGAGAAAAATATTTCAAACAAATTGAACTAAAAAGACAATCATCACATCAGAAAAGCAATCCTCGTATCAGACTAAGCAGACTTTAAAGCAGACTGTAATAAAAGGCAAAGAAGGACACTGCATAAAGGATAGAAGGGTCAATTAGGCAAGAAGATATATATATGCACTCAACATAAGAACATTAAAATATATAAAGCAAATATTAGCATATCTAAAGGGAGAAACCGACAGCAATACAATAGTAGTAGAGGACTTTAATACTCATATCAATGGACAGATTATCCAGACAGAAAATCAGTAAGGAAATACTGGCCTGAGATAACATATTAGGCCAGATAGGCTGAATAGATATATACAGAACATTTTATCTAAAAGCAGAACATACTTTCTACCCTAGTGTACATGGAACATTCTCCAGGACAGATCACATTAGGCCACAGAATAAGTCTCAATTAATTTAAGAAGATTAAAATCATATTAGGTATCTTTTCTGACTATAATGCTATGGCAAGTAGGAACATGTTAGTATATGTTCCTATATGAAGAAGAAAACTGGAAAAAAAAAACAAAAAAAAGGAGATTGAAGATGTTACTGAACAAGAAATGGGTCATCAAAGAAATCAAAGAAGAAATAAAAAATACCTAGAGACAAATGAAAACAGAAACATAACATGCCAAAATCTATGGGATGCACCAAAAGCAATTCTAAGAGAAAAGCGAAGGTGAAAGTTGCTCAGTCATGTCCAACTCTTTGCGAGCCCATGAACTAAACAGTCCATCGAATTCTCCAGGTCAAATACTGGAGTGGCTAGCCTTTCCCTTCTCCAGGGGATCTTCCCAACCCAGGGATCGAACTGGGGTCTCCTGCATTGCAGGCAGATTCTTTACCAACTGAGCTGTCTGTGAAGCCCAACTTGACATCCAAAGGATTGAGAAAAAGAACAAAGACCAAAGGTAGTAGAAGGAAAGAAAAAAAAAATCAGAGTGGAAAATAAATGAAACAGAGAATAGAAAATCAACTAAAAATATCATCAAAAAGAATGCATTTGAATCAGTTCTACTGAGGTGGATGAAACTGGAGCCAATTATACAGAGTGAAGTGAGCCAGAAAGAAAAACACCAATACACTATACCAACACATATATATGGAATTTAGAAAGATGGTAATGATAATCCTGTATGCAGGACAGCAAAAGAGACGCAGGTGAACAGAACAGACTTTTTGACTCTGTGGGAGAGGGAGAGGGAGAGGGAGAGGGCGGGATGATTTGGGAGAATGGCATTGAAACATGTATAATATCATATAAGAAATGAATCGCCAGTCCAGGTTCAATGCAGGATACAGGATGCTTGGGGCTGGTGCACTGGGAGGACCCAGAGGGATGGTATGGGGAGGGAGGTGGGAGGGGGGTTTCAGGAGTGGGAAAGTATGTACACCTGGGGCGGATTCATGATGTATGGCAAAACCAATACAGTAATGTAAAGTAAAAAAATAAAAAAAAGAAGAAAAAATATCAAAGGAAAAAAAAATAAGCAAAGTGAACAAAGTGATGGGGAACATTGAAATCCATGATCACACTAGTCAGAGATAAGTATGGTAGGGCTTCCCTAGTGGCTCAGAGAAAAGTCAGACATGACTGAGCAATTTCATTTACTCACTCGATACTTTGATGTATAGCTCTTCATATCTTTGTCTTCCTGTGTGCATATATAAATTTTCTCAAAATGGAATTATACTATGCATCTTGTTTACAACCTATTTTTATCATTTGTGGGTAAATTTTTATCTGTTAATAAATGTTTCTCAATAATAATAATAATAAGATCAATGAAACTAAGAGCTGGTTCTTTGAAAAGATTAACAAAATTGATAAAGTTTTAGCTAGACTAAGACAGAGAGGGCTCAAACAATTAATATCAGAAATGAAAGAGGAGGTTTGTTTGATACCACAGACAAACAAAAGATTATAAGAAACTACTATGACCAACTATAAGACAACTAATTGGACAACCTAGAAGAAATGGAAATTTTTAGAAACATCTATATTCTAAGACTGAATCATGAGGAAATAGAAAATAAGAACAGATCTATAACTTGTAAGGCTATTGAACCAAGGATCAAAAACTTTTCAACACACAAAAGCCTGGGGCCAGATGGTTCACTGCTGAATTCTGTGACTCATTTAAAGAATAAAGTTGATCTTTCTCAGATTCTTCCAAAAAATCACAGGGAGTGGGGAACACTCCAAAATCATTTTACGAGGCCAGCATTACCCTGATACCAGAACCAGAACTAGATAAGAACACAAGAAGAAAACTACAGACTAATATCCTTGATTAATTCAGATGCAAAAATTCTCAATTAAATGTTAGCAAATTTGAATCAACATTGCATTTCACCAAAATCAAGTGGAATTTATCCCTGGGATGTAAGAATTGATCCATACCTGCAAATAAATCACCATGATAGAATGAAAAATAAAAATCATATGATCATCTCAGGTAGTTGAAGTCTTTAACTTTTTATCATGAAAGGATGTTATATTTTTTTCAAATGCTCTGTTTGAATCTACCTGAGATGATCATATGATTTTTATTTTTCATTCTATGTTGATGTATGGCAAAACCAATACAGTATTGTAAAGTAAAATAAAGTAAAATAAAAAAAGAAGGAATATACCTCAACAAAATAAAGGCTATATAAAACACGCTCACATCTAACACCATACTCAAATAAAAGGTTGAAGATTTTTCCTTTGATATAAGAAACAAGACAAGAATGGCCACTTTCAGCACTCCTGTTTAACATAATACTAGAAGTCCCAGCCAGAGGAATTAGGCAAGGTAAAGGAGTAAGTCATCCAAATCAGGAAGGAAGAAATAAAATCATTTTTATGGTGGGTGGTTGATATGATCTTATATAGAGACCCAACCAAAAAATTGTTAGGACTAATCAACATATACAGTGAAATCTTAAGGTACATGATCAGCATGCAGAAAACAGTTGCCTTTCTATACACAAACAATAAAACATCTGAAAAAGAAAAAAATGCATTCACAGTAACATCAAAAGCAATTAAATAGGAATAAATTTAAAGAAGGAGGTGAACACTATACACTGAAAACTATAAGAGCTTAATGAAAGAGGTTGAAGAATACTCAAATGGAGAAATATCCCATATTCGTGGATCAGAACTAATACGTTTAAAATGACCACAGAAAAAGATAAATACTGTATGATTTCACTTATATGGGGAATATAAGAAAAGCAAACTCAGAAACACAGAGGAATGGTGGTTTTTCAGGGGCTGTGGGGGTGAGGGAACTGTTGATCAAAGGGCACAAACTTCCAGTTGTAAGATGTAAGATTAATTCTGGCGATCCAATATATAGCATGGTGACAATAGTTAATACTGAATCACATACTTGAAAATTGCTGTGAGAATAGATATTAAACACTCTTATCTCAAAGAAAAAGGTAGTTTTGTGAGGTTATGGAGGTGTTAACTAACCTAATTGTGTTTATCATTTTGCAATATATGCTTGTATCAAATTATCACTCTACAACTTAAACTTACACCATGTCTTATGTTGATTACACCTAATAAACCTAGGAGTGGAAAAGAAAATCAGATATATTTCCCTTAATAAATTAATATTCATTGAAAATCTAATAATATGGACTTATGATTGCATTTGAGGAGAAATTAAAGGAATGAATAATCCATCTTTAAATGTATTTTCTTTAAGCAGAAATACCTCCAGGAAGATTTCATGCTTCCTACTGAATTATTTAAGTTAACTTTACCCAGTTGTTAGAAAGTGTTCTTAATTTGAACAGTCTAGCATCCTCTTTATTAATATTACATTTTTAATGCAAAACACACTAATTTACTATTGTGTTGAAAGTTCAGTAAACTCTAGGCAAATCATTCTTTTAGGCAACTTTTGAATAATTGAGCAAAATTTCAACATAAATCACCACTTCTGACTGAGGGCAGAATCACAACCCCTTAATTACCAACTGGAGGTGTCCATGGATCTCCAAGTGGCCCCAGCTTGGTTGGCGGTCTCTGTGGGTTCATGCTCTTGGATCACCTGAGGATTTTTACTGTAGTACCAGTATAAGGTGTTTGGAGCTGAAACTGGGTTTCTAGTGGGGTCAGTGCAGCTTACCCTAGGTCTTGTCTGCAAATTGCAAGTCAGCTCCCTCTCCAAGGCAGAGGCTGTCATCGGCAGGGCACCCCCTGGAGATCGAGCATCAAGCCCAAGAGTACCTTGAGGGTGCAGGTCACCGCTACCTGGGGATCCATCAGGTGCTCCAGGGTGATCTAGGAGCCTCACTTGAGACAGAACCCCTCCCTCAGGCTTCCTGAGGCTTGCCCCCCACCTCTTGATGAAACTAATCACAAGCAGGAGAAGATCTTGCCTGGTCAGCTGAGCCTATAGTTCATCCCACCTTCTGTGCCCTGTGCTGACATCACTGTGACCAGCAGAGATTGGGTTCCGGGGTCACTTCCTGTGGGAATCCTGGGCATTCAGCACAGTTTCTCCTGGGTGGATAGATCTTGGGAACAAGAGCCTGTTCCCACCTGAACCTGCTTGACCTAGATCCCACCTCCCAGGTCCTGTCCTGATGGAGGGTGATGCTGGGGTGACCACCTCATAGATACGGTTCCCTGGGCTTCCTCCTCTGACCCCCAAGTGAACACAGAGGAACAGGGGGCTCAGAGTTGACTTGGGTCCTGAATCGGAAACAAACCTTGTGCCTGACAATCAGTCCATGTACAGCACCCAATGTGGGTGCTGCTCCCAACTTGAGTTTGACTTCAAAGCAAGACCACCTGCCGACTGTTCAGGGAGGGGAGACTCACTCAGTGTATCCTTAGTGGTCACAGTGGGAAGACCCCTCCTGCAGGAGGACACCGTGGGCTGGGACCAGACTTCTCTGAGCGCCGCCTCCTCCCGGGACTTCCTGACGGAGTTGTCAGTACCCAGGGCTCATCTCCACAGGCTGGACGCTCAGTGTTCCCAGGACTAGGGCTCTTGTCTTGTAGCCCTGGTGCTGGAGAGGGGGCAGGGGGCACTGACCTCCCTGTTTGTTAAATGTCCCCAGCACACACTGTGGGAGTATCTGCTTGGAGCCAGAGCTGTTCCAAGCAATGGGTTAGAGACCTTGCCCTCCTGGAGCCCTGTCTGAACAGAGTTGGGTCCAAGGTCAGCCCCAGGCCTGAGCTCTCAGAGCCCAGGAATCAGAACTCTCAGACCTAGGAGCAGCTGCAGAGGCAAGGGGGTCCTCCTCAGGCCCCACCCCAGACTGAGTCAGACTACAGGAAGAAGCCAAACCCTGAAATGCTAAGGCTTCTCAGGTGCCATTTCCATCACTGATCATCAGGGAGCCTGAAAGAGAGGAACCCTGTCAGGTCTGACTTCTCCCCAAGAACTGAGCTGTGGTTCAATCACCCCATCTCTGCTTGAACCTTCCTAGTGATGGGGAGCTCACCACCTGTGATGCAGCCCCTTCATGGGATTGTGAGACTTCCTACGACCCATGTGAGGCCCAGGCCAGCCATCCTCAGCCCTTACCCCAGCCCAGCTCTGCAGACAGCTCTGCTACATCCTCCACCCACATCAGTGTTTACACACAAGGTGAACAGAGGACAACACAAGTCGTCATAGACACAGCAAAGGAAGCAGAGCAATGTCCAGGGTCATTGTGAACACATCAGGGGGATGAGAAACTTATTCCAAATCAGTGTAGACACTGTAGGTGATTTAAATTTTTTGGAATTACACAGAAATCTTTATTGAAATGTGTCCTTCAGTAATGTGTTAGCACACATACAAAATGCCCACATATATCTGTACACTCTTTGACACAGCTTGTGGATTGCCACCATTAGTTTAACCAATAAATTAAAACTATAAAAAGGTGTGTGTTCGGGGGCAAAGGGGGTGGGGGCTGGAACTAAGGACAAAGTGTTCATGTTTCATCCGGTAAGAAACTGCAAATTTCTCAGAATTTCCCTGGGGAAAACCTGTGACCAGAGAATCTCTGAAAGGTCCGTGTAGACAAAACAAGGGAACAAGAGATCACTCTCAGGTCAGTGTGGATGTGCCAGGGGAGCTGGGAAGCCATCTCTGTCGGTCGGTGAAGACATGCCTCAGGCAGCTGTAGACACAGCAGAGGAAAAGGAGACACCCCAGGGCAGTCTTCTCACAATGCGGGAGCTAGGGGGCCACCCCAGGTTAGTGCAGATACTCCAGGGTGCTAGGGAGTGGTGTTAGGCCAGTACAGACACAACAAGGCTCTCAGGAAGCCTCCCAGTGTAGACACAACAAGGCTCTCAGGAAACCTCCTAGTTTGGTGTAGCCAAAGGGAAATAGGGAGGAAATCCAGGCCAGTGCAGACCCAGAAGGAGAATTAGGGAGACACTCCAGGTGAGTGTAGACCTGCCAGAGGAGTTAGGGTGACATCCATGCATTCATAATGCACGGTGTGGATACATCAGAACTAGGGAGCTATCTCAGGTCAGTGCTAAAACAGGGAACTAGAGAGGTCCAGGTCAGCACGGATACACTGGGGGAATAAGGGGTTACCACTGGTCACTGTTGACATACCAAGGGAATTAGGGAAATAAACCAGGTCCACATAGAAACTGCAGGAAACTAAGTGGACATCCCACATCCAAAGTCAGCGTAGACACAGCAGTAGAAATAGGGATACATTCAAGGTGAGTATAGGCGGACAAGGTAGACATCCCTGGCCTATATAGATACTGAGGAGCAAAGGGGGTGCGCATTCATAGTGTAGCCACAGCAGGGGGACAAGGGGGGACTGTGTTCAGTGTAGGGACACCAGGGAAATTAGGGAGGCACTCCTTGTTGGTATAGAAACACCCAGATGAACTAGGGTGACATCTCCATTAGTATAGACAGTGCAGAGAGTTACAGACATCTCAACTCAGTGTAGACATAGCAGAGGAAATAAGGAGACAGTTCAGGAAGCCTGTGCTGTGGGACATGTGACATGGAGCTACCCCACCCTGGGTGGCCCCTTTCTTAAGCTACAGAAGATGAGTTAAGATGCCAACATGCCTGGAGGTATCCTGGGGACACGGGGAACTAAAGATGGAACCCATCAGTGTCAGGTCCAGAATTAATTTGTTGTGTAATCACCACTGTTAGGAGGACTCATTAAAGCTGAACAGAAATCAAAGGGGGACCTGCCAGGAGGAGACTAAAGACCCTCATGACATAGTCTAGGGGGTGCAGCAGGTCTTGCTGCATCCACACAAACTGTAACTCACAAACTGCAGTTGGCAGGAGGGGATCTGGGTCTGAGGAGGCACAGACAACAGTTTAGGGAACTCCTCTTGGCTGGTTAAACTCTGGGCCTCTCCCAGGCTATGCCACTCTCCCTGCCTTGGTTTTCTCTTGTGTAACAAACCATTTAAAAGTGTTGTGGCTTAAAATGTTACTGATTCATCATCTCCCACAGTTCAGTGGTTGGTTTTCGGGCAGGGCCTGGCTGCTGGTTCTTCTGACCCACGTGGACTTGGATGGGGTCACTCCCTCAGCTGCATCCAGCTGGTAGCTTGGCTGAGCTGGAAGGTTCAGGTAGGTGTCCGTGTGGCCCCACCTCCATCTGATCTCCCATGACCCTCCATGTGCTAGCTGGGCTCCCTCACAGCATGGTGCTCTCAGTGAAGCTGTACTTCATCCAGGAGGGAGGAAGTGGAGGTTGCCCATCTCCCAAGTCTGGGGCATGGACGTCCCTGTATATCTCTTCCTCTGTGTTCTATTGGTCAAAGAAAGTTACCATGCCAATCTAAATCCAAGGGAACAGACTCCGTCTGTGGAAATTCTACCACACCACCCAGTTTCAAAGTCAAGGGACTCAGCCTCTGACTGGTCAACTTGCCATCTGCCTGCCCCTTGATTAGAGCAGGGAAGGTACTAATGAGCAGATACATCAAAACTATGCATCTATACCTGACAAGGGCTTTGTTTCCAAAATATACAAACAGCTTATACAATCCAATAAAAACAACTGTGCCAACAACCCAATTAAAAAATGGGCAGAAAACCCAAATAGATATTTTTCCAAAGAAGATGTACAGTTGGCCAATAGGCATATGAAAAGATGCTCAACTTTGCTAATCATTCAGTTCAGTTCAGTTCAGTCCCTCAGTCATGTCCGACTATTTGCAACACCATGAATTGCAGCACGCCAGGCCTCCCTGTCCATCACCAACTCCTGGAGTTCACTCAAACTCATGTCCATCGAGTTGGTGATGCCATCCAGCCATCTCATCCATTGTGCCCTTCTCCTCCTGCCCTAATCCCTCCCAGCATCAGCGTCTTTCCCAATGAGTCAACTCTTCAGATGAGGTGGCCAAAGTACTGGAGTTTCAGCTTTAGCATCATTCCTTCCAAAGAACATCCAGGGCTGATCTCCTTTAGAATGGACTGGCTGGATCTCCTTGCAGTCCAAGGGACTGTCAAGAGTCTTCTCCAACACCACAGTTCAAAAGCATCAATTCTTTGGTGCTCAGCCTTCTTCACAGTCCAACTCTCACATCCATACATGACCACAGGAAAAACCATAGCCTTGACTAGAGGGACCTTTGTTGGCAAAGTAATGTCTCTGCTTTTCAATATGCTATCTAGGTTGGTCATAACTTTCCTTTCAAAGAGTAAGCATCTTTTAATTTCATGTTAATCATTAGAGAAATGCAAATCAAAACTACAGTGAGGCATCACCTCCCACTGCTCAGAATAGCTATCATTAAAAAGTCTACAATAAATGTTGGAGAGGGTATGGAGAAAAGGGAGTCCTTCTACACTGTTGATGGGAATGTAAACTGGTGCACCTACTGTGGAAAACAGTATGGAGGTTCCTTAAAAATCTAAAAATAGAGTGGCCATATGACCCTGCAATCACACTCCTGGGCATATATCCAAAGAAAACTCCAATTAGAAAAGAAACATGTACTCATTGTTCATAGCAGCACTATTTACAATAGATAAGACATGGAAACAACCTAAATGTCCACTGATGGATGACTGGATAAATAAAAAATGGTACATAGCCCACTAGGCTCCTCTATCCATGGAATTCTCCAGGCAAAAATACTGGAGTGGGTTGCCATTCCCTTCTCCAGAGGATCTTTCTGACCCATGGATCAAACTTGGGTCTCCTGTATTGCAGGCAGATTCTTCATCATCTGAGCTACTAGGGAGGCCCATATACATGTATACCATGGAATGCTACTCAGCTATTAAAAAGAATGAGATAGTGCCATGTGCAGCAACATGGATGGACCTAGAGACTGTCATACTAAGTGAGTCACACAGAAGACAAACACCATATGAGATCACTTACCTGTGGAATCTAAAACAGGCTACAAATGAACTTATTTACAAAACAGACTCACAGACATCAAAAATAAACTTATGGTTGCCAAAAGGGGAGGTGGGGAAGCAGGGATAAGTTAGGAGTTTAGGTTAAAAGTACTATATAAGAGACAGATAAACAACAAAGTCCTACTGCATAGCAAGTATAGTAACATATGATGGAATATATATTACATAGGGCTTCTCTGGTGACTCAAGAGTCACCAGGTGACGGTCAAGAGTCTGCTTGCAATGCAGGAGACCCTGGTTCAGTCCCTGGGCTTGGAAGATCCCCTGGAGAAGGGAATGGCAATCCACTCAAGTATTCTTGCCTATGAAAGACAATATATATAATGGAATCAATTTGCTGTACACCAGAAGCTATCACAAATCTGTAAATCAACTATACTTCAATAAAAAAATTTTATCTAAAGAGGAAGGTGAGGACTCCAAGCAGAACCCTATGCTGATACCCAGTGGAGGGAAAGCAGATCCCAACAGCCATCTCCCAGAGCCCTCTGCCAGCCTCAGCCCACCTCCTCTGCTCCCCCAGGGTCTTGCAAGTTCACAGCAGCTGGGCATAGCTCTATGACCTTGCAGGCAGTGAGGACACTGTCTGGGCAGGGGCAGGAGCCAGAGAAGGCAGAATGCAGTCTGTGGGCCATCGTGCTGAGACTCGGTGTGGCTGATGCCTGCGGATGAGATGCAGAGCTCCCTGCTTGGAGCACAGCGTGTGGCTCACCTCGGGAATTCTGATCCTTGTCCTTTCCTCCTGCAGAGTTGCTGCAGCAGAAATAACTTCGTGTGTTTACTGCACGCTCCATGGTGCTGCATGTACTTTCCTGCTCATCTGTGGAACACAGATCACTGAGGTCCTGGCACCCCTTGACCTCCATGGTGACCAAGGAGCCCCTGAAGATTGAAAACACTATGGCAGGTGCATAGATGCCCAAGATAAACCTCAGCGAAATGGGCTTATTTGGGCATTTATGCATCTGTCACACAGTCTTAGAACCTTTGAAAACAGCCCATGCAGTTCCACCAACAAGAACATAAAAGGTTCCCTAGAGACCATTTTATTACCAAGAGGAGAATTCTGGAAAGGAGTCTATCAAGTGAGTGAGTGCTGTCAAGTATAGGTTCCTTTTCATCTGAAGGATGGTTCTGATCCACAGGGCTTGGGGCTGTTTCTCCTTGAAGGTTGGGCAGCTGAGATCTTGGGTGATGGATCACTCTGAACTTAAGACTTTCATTAAACTTGTCAAATCTGCAGCCTGTGGCTCCTTCTTTCCTTCACTCTTCATCTCAACTGGAGGAAGGGAGACTTGAGATACTCTGAAAAACACAATGTTTTCTTCACTAATCCTCTAGAAAAGGGAGCCAGCAAAACTCAATTTAGGGAAATTGAGGAAGCTGGGCAGGGATTCCCAGGTGGCACTAGTGGTAAAGAACCCACCTGCCAATACAGGAGAAGTAAGAGACGGGGTTCGATCCCTGGGTCAGGAAGATCCCCTGGAGAAGAAAATGGGAACTCACTCCAGTATTCTTACCTGGAGAATCCCATGGACAGAGGAGGCTGAATGGGCTATAGTCCATAGGGTTGCACAGAGTCAGACAAGACTAAAGTGACTTAACACAGCACAGGAAGCTTGGCTGTGGCTCCATCTAATGCCCAAAGCTCATTGTGTGTCTGATGAGGTGACAAGTTCCCACAGGTGACTGTGGACCAACTGCTCAGTCCTCCCGCCTCCTCCTCCTGCCCTGCAGAGACCTGCGCTTCCTCACCTCCACCTGCCTCCCCTCTGCTGGCTTCTTCTCTGCACAGACACGCACCCAAGAACCATCCATCCACACCGAAAACATCATTTCTCTGCCACACCCACCCCTTGACTACAGACAACGCTTTGTTCTCCACTCACAGAAAACCTTCCAGGGAAACAGGTGCAGTAGGAGAAAGTTTTCACAGAGCATCTAAGGTGCTTATTCTTCTGGTGTTCCTGTCACTGTGATCACCCCACCCACCCAGGTGGGCTGCGTTCAGGGGCTGAGGGGAGTATCAAAAGAGGTGCCCCGTCCATGTGCCCATCCTTCTCCTAGTAGACCCCCCACTGTGTTTAGGCCACAAGGCATGGGGCACATTGAGAGTAAAATTACTTGTTATTTATCTGAAATTAAAGTTTAACTGGCATCCTGGATTTTATTTGCTAAATGTGACAATTCTACCTGGAATGACCTGAGTGTGTCCCTGTGAAGTCCCTCTGCAGTGCCAGCTGTATATTTAGACATGTACTTTGGGCCCTGACCTCTGTGTGTGTGTGGGTTTCCCCTTCAGAGGAGAGGTCTCTCTAATGAGATCTATAGCTCCTCTAGCCAGGGGTCTCCTCCAAGCCCAGGCTCTCTGGTTGGCAAGTGTGCAGGACACTGTGGGCTGTGGGGAGAGCAGGTGGGGTAAGGGTACTGGGTGGGCTTAGGGCTGCAGTATGGCTGGATCCCTGGAAGGCGGAGGCACAGCCGGGTGACTCTTTCCTCTCCCATCCTTGCCTGCCTACCAGAGGTCAGCTCCAGGAAGACAAGCTGGCTGCTGTGGGTGGTGCTGAGTAGTAGTGGACCTTTGGACAGGGTGTGAGCTGCCTTCCTCTTCCTCTCCTCCGAACACGGGTGCAGGTGCTGCAGGGGCACCCGCCCGTCTCACATCTGGGTCTCAGCAGCTGAGCTGGGGAGTTTATGAGGCTGCTTTCGATCCAGAGAGGTCTGGGTTTAACCCCGGCTCAGCACCGTAAATATGGACTAACTGACTCCTCACCTCTCTCCTGGAAGGGGCTACAGCTGGTATATTCCCCTGCCTTGATGTGTTGGGGCAGTCACCTCAGTGTACACAAGCAGCACTCAGGCACTCAGCTAGGAATTTTATTGTATACTACATTCCCATTCAAACCCTCAGCTCCCCAGGGCAGGGGCCAAGGCTCTTCTCCATTTACATAAAAGGAAACTGAGGTTCAGGAAGAAGGGCAAAATGATGTGCTAGGAGGAACACAGCCACCAGCTCTCCTATAAAACAAACTGTCTCTTGGAGCTTGCTGTGTTCCATGGTGTAAAATACTCTCAACACAGCTGATTCCAACTTGTCAGAAGTTTAAGAGCTGGCTCACAAAACCCTCAAACAGCTAACAGACTGTTCTCAGAAGCTGGTGTGAAAAATGTCACTCAGATCTCTGGCTATTTTTTTCATTGGATGTTTTGTTGTTGTTAAGTGAGTTATTTATATATTTTGGATATTAACCCCTTATAAGATATATAATTTGCAAATATTTTCTCTCATGTGGCAAGTTGTTTTTTTTTGTTTTTTTTGTTTTTTGCTGATGGTCTCCTTTTTAGCTTGATGTAGTCTCATTGTTTTAAATTTTGCTTTTGTTCCCCTGGTTTCCCTTGTGTGAGGAGACACATACAGAAAGACTGCTTAAGAACAATGTGGTATATATACATACACACACACACACACACACACACACACACACACACACACACTCAATGGAATACTACTTAGCCATGAAAAAGATGAAACCTTGCCATTTGTGATAACGTGGATGGAACTTGAGGGTATAATGCTAAGTGAGATAAGTCAGATGGAGAAAGACAAATACTCCATGGTTTCACTCATATGTAGAATTTAAAAAACAAACAATAGAAACAAAATAAATGAACAAACCAAAACAAACACATAAATACAGAGAACAGGATAGTGGTTCCCAGAAGGGAAAGGGTAGGAGTGGGAAGGATGAAAGTGATCAAGGGTATGTTGAACATGGAAACTAAAATTTTAGGGGTGAGCATGCTGGAGGGTATACAGAAGTAGAAAAATTAAGTTTTACACTTGAAACTTATATGACTGTTCTCCGCTGACTCAGTGGTAAAGGATCCATCTGCAACGTAAGAGATCTGGTTCTATCCCTGGGTCAGGAAGAGCCTTTGGAGAAGGAAATGGCAACCCACTCCAGTGTTCTTACCTGGAGAATCCCATGGACAGAGGAGCCTGGAGGGCTACAGTCCATGGTGTCACAAAGAGTCGGTCACAGAGTGGCTCGACTGAGTCACTGAGTGTGCATGTATGCAAACCAATGCCACCCCAGCAAAATACAAATGAAAAAACAAGCACCTGGTGTGAGCAGCCGGCACCCTGAGAAGCCTAAGGGTACACAGCCAGGGGGAACTGGGGCTCCACTTGGTTCCCTGGGACCCCTCTACCCCCAGCACCCTCTCGGCTCAGCGTTCTCCCCTTGCTCCAGCTGCCCCTGTACTACTCTTGGGATATGGACCAGCCTCGGCCTGCTCAGCCAGATATGCCCACAGCACAGGGGGAGGAATGGCCTGGGGCCAGCAGATGCCAGCTTGTGAGAGCTGACTTTTGCATCTTAAATTTTCAGGGATTCTATGAGCTGGGTGGTAGCTTAAAAAAGTGAGTCGTGGGGAAAAATAATCTATGCCACAGGAAACTGACAAATGCTCTAATGTTCTCCCACCTCACCCCACAGAGGCAGTTGTAATACACTGAGCATCACGATTCTGCCCTTAACAAATGACAGTTGACAGATGTGAGGTCTGACTCAGCTCCCGAGATCCCCTTCAGGACAATCCTGAGACATGGTGACACGCCGTGTTCCAGCGGCAGTACACTGAGGCTACAGACAGAGCCATGTGGATACCACAATTTGCTTGGCTTCATCCCCCACTGGCCTGGCCTCCGGTCCCTCATCAGCTCCCTGGAGAGAGCTTCTGACCACATCGCTCATCCCCAAGTCCTCACCAGAGCATCTGCTCCTGGGACCCAGGTCGGCCTGGCCTCTTGGACCTCATGGCATGCCCTCCAGCAGGGTGCAGCTGGGTGCCTGCTGCACATTTGTGTCCTCAGTGGTGATGTTTTCATTGTTCTGTGTGGTTCTGGTTGGCTTCCCCCTAAGAGGGCACGATCAACAAACGCTAGAATATTGCAGCAGACCCAACAAACTGAGTGACATGGTCACAGGACGCTGTAAAGAAATGATGAAATTGGCCCCACAAAGAGGTCCAGAGGATGGTTTGTGTGCAGCTGGTGATGGGAGTAAACAGAGGATTAAATGGAGGAGTAAGACTGGATCCTTGCCCAATGCCACCAACAAAGGTGGATCTAGGTGGATTGCAAACCTAAATAGGAAAGGAAATAAGGCAGCAGAATATATAGGATGTTAGTGAACATGTGACTGGGAATTATATTTTAATCAAATTTTAAAAATATGAGGCAGATCATTAAAATGACTAATTTTATTACATTCATATAAGGATGTCTGTTCATGAAGAAAATTAATGGACCACTGACAGGTGGGAGAATATGTTTGTAATGTTTGAGACTGGCAAACAGTCAACATCTAGAATACACACCATAATTTTTTAAATCAATGAGGGAAAGAGAATTCACATAAATGGGCATGAAAATATTAGATAATCATCAGTGATTGAAACTTCAAAATACTAACAAGCATATGCCAAGATACTCCAAATTGTTGGACATGAGGGACATGCAAATGAACCCTGCAATGTGATATCCGTTTATACCTAATAGTCTGGCAGCGATTAGGAAGCTGGCAACTGCCAGTGTTGCCAGGGAGACGGAGACACAGGGACACCCGTGCCCAGCAGGTGGGAGGGTAGATGGAGCAGCCACCCTGGAAAGAAACCTGGCGCTGTTTAGTCAGACTGAATACAGGAAAACTCTGTGACCAGATGTCCCCCCGCCTGCACCCCCAAGCACTTGCCTGGGAAGATGCTGACACGGGTCTATATGTGACGAGGGACACATAGAGGATGTTCTCTGAGAGTGTGTGTGGGGCCAGGAGTTGGAGGCTTCCTGGGAACGTGGGGGGAAGAAGCGCATGCCCCTGAGTGTGACGCAGTTGCGGAAAACAATGGAACCACTGTGCACTCAGCAACATGAGCATCTGTTCAAAACACAATTATTTGTCAAAATAAAAAGTGTCACGAACAGAAAGAAACACATAACAGAATGCCATCGGTTATGTTTAAATATATGCCCAGAAAACAGTAATGGACATTTTACAAGACCACATTCAAATAAAAAAAGGTCATTAAACACAACTCAAGATTTTCCTAAAAATGAAATCTTAGGAAAGAGTCTCAATAAATACATTCAAATAAATAAGATTAAAATGTCATAAAAATAAAACATTTACTAGTAAACACAGTTTTACGATTTCCTAAGAGCAAGAGAGGAATGGACTAAAGAGGAATAACGAAATAATAAAACCAGATGGAACTCACATGCAGACAAATGACATGGAATCTGTGCAGTGTGATTAGTTCACCCTGTTTGTCTTGTGGTCCAAGAAAGAGAGTGAAGATGGAAGCAGTGAAAGAGGGGCTGTGAGACCCACGGAGGCCCTTGGAGGTGGACATCATTCTGTCTATCCCGAATCAGCACAAAACAAGAGCGGAAAGAAAGTGAAAGCGAAGTCGCTCAGTCGTGTCCGACTGTTTGCAACCCTGTGGACTGCAGCCGACCAGGCTCCTCCGTCCATAGGATTCTCCAGGCAAGAATACTGGAGTGGGTTGCCACTTCTTTCTGCAAAAGAAGAGAGGGGGTGGGTGGGTCCCACCTTTCTGGACTTCTGACCTGGCCCCGCCCCTCCAGCCTGGCCCTGCCCCAATATTGGCCCTGCCCACGGTGGCCCTGCCCTCATCCTCCCACCTGGGCCTTCCCCACTTCGCCCACAGCACACCTGCCTTGAGTGCAAATGGTCTGGCAGTGGGTGTGATGGCTTTTCCTTGGTGGGGTGCAGTCCAGAGCTCCCACAGCCCCCAGTCAGCACAGGTCTGAGCCGGGGACCAAGCCCCGTCCCTGGTGCAAACCTAGACCCTGCGGAGGTGGGCTGTGCGCAGCTCTGGGACCCTGGGCGTTTGCCCTCTTTCCACGTCCCCGGCTGTCCTGTCTCCCGCCCACATGTGTGGAACCCTAGCAAGAGCCAGGTCCTCCTGTCCACCGTGCTGGGGAGACACCTGCAGGGATGGGTGTCCCCAGATCCCCCAACACCCCCACCCCTGCTCAGGCCTTCTTGCAGGGAAACCTTCCCTAGCATCAGAGCATTGGGATTCTGTGCATAGAGACAATTCTGTGAAAACTAAAAATGATGAATGGTGGTTGACCCCAGGTCAGTGGTATCAGCAATTTTTTTCTGCATTTCTCACATTGTTTCAGTTTTGCCACAAATAGTAAGAGTTTAGCGTCAGAATGATGAGTCACCATCTGCAGAGGTGTCCTTGAGAGGAGGTGTGGGGGCACTGGTGTGGACTGGAGGCTGCTTCCGTCTCTGGTTTTCGAAGTGGGCGATGCTGAGGCAGGGGTGGTGCCTCTGAACCTCAGGCTCTCCTTCTGTACCACCGGCCAGACAGGATTCACCTCCCAGGGCTCTGGGAGTCATGTCCTAACCTCTGTGGAATGTGTCCTCTTCATCCATCTGCACTGCTGCCCTCCCAAGGCATGGCACCGTTGTCAGGTTAACTGCAATCTCCTAGCTGCCCTACCCCCCATCCCAGCCTCTGCTCAGTGGCTGGAGTCATCTTTTAAAGACTGAACTGAGTCAAGTTATCTCCTCACTTAATCTCTTCAGTGGTTTCCCATCTCACTGAACCTCAAATGCTGTAAAGGCAGGATCTAGACAGAAAAGTGGAGAGTTGGTCACCCCTGAGCTGCAGAGCTGGGAGGACAGAGTGGGTGACTCAGGCTGGAGGAGCAGACTGTGGGTGATGGCAGATGAGAGCCCCTGCAGGGCCAGCTCTGCGCACCTCCTGGGGCCGGGGAACAGCGGAGAGCTGACCCCAGGAGCACACAGTTCTCCTGCCTTGGAAGGACCCCCCGGAGAACCATAGGATCATGGGGGTGGGGTTCCAGCCAGGGTTTGGACCCCCAAAGAGGGGCTCTGTAGGCAGGTGGGGGAGCTGGAAGGACACCTCCTTTTTCAGAGGCCCCTCGCTCCTCAGAGGTTCCCACCAGAGCATCTGTGGTCAGGAGCTGGCAGGGTGCTGCTCAGGGGAGCGTGTTCACAGACCCCAGGCCTCTTTACAGAGCAGGGCAGGATGGGCAGGAGTCTTTGTCAGCAGGAGACCTCCATACTGAGGCTGCCAGGGCCCTGGGGACTTCCCCCACCCCCAGAGTACACCCCCCACTCTGGGAGGCACCTCTGCACCCTCTCCAGCACAGGCTGTGGTCTGGCCTCCCTGGACCTTGTCTGTCTTCAGGTCACCCTGTCTCTCCCACTTTGGGCCCTGACCTCCTGCCCTTTACTTTCAAGGCTTCCATACTGCTCTGGTCAGCCCTCCTCACCTCTCCCCTGCTCAGCTCCAGCCTCCCTCCGCAGGGAAGTGCTCCCTGCCCCGTGTCCCTGGGGTCACATTTCCTGGGCTGTCCCCTCCTCCGTCATACCCAGCACAGCTAAGGGACCTCTGGCCAGTACTCTGTCCTCTAGACTCAGGTCCTTGTGCTCAGGGACCACCCTTCCCTGCTGCCTTGCTCACAGTAGGTGCTCATTAAATACTTGTTGGGGGACTGGGTAGGGTTAGTGGGATCTTGGAGCTGGGAGAGGATCTGGGTCTGGCTGGACCATCCACACAGCCCTTGTGTCACTCTGAGAGGTTCCTGCAGGGAGCCAGCCCTGGCTACACAGAGAGGCGCTTGTGAGTGAGAAAGGGATAGACAGGGGGGCTGGGCCAGCTCAGGGGCCAGGAAGCAATTAGGGGCCAAAGCCAGAGCGACACTGCAGGGGTGCTCAGACTGTAAGGAACCCTGCACAGCACTTGGGGCCAGCAGCTCGAGGGGGGCTCCATCCTGGTGAGTGTGAAAGCCGACACTTTTCTTGCTGAAGAGCCTGGGGGCTGCTGGGGAAGTGGGGGACATGCAGCTGGTGACAGGAAGTGTGTGGTCCACAGAGGACAGAGGATGGAGGGAGTTATCCGTAGGTTGTGCTGCTTCAGTCCTGAGTGGCGGGGGAGAGTGATGGGCCTGGAGGGGTCGTCCCCTCACCTTCTCCACCTCCCCATCCCCTAGGAGGTCTGCACCACCCATCCTGGTCCACTCTCCCCTGGTCCCCCTCTGCCGCCTGGTCCAGGCAGCCACCCACTCCCACCTGGACAACTGCAGAGGCCTCGCTGTGCAGCAGGAGACCATCACACACCTACGTCACATTGTGTGAGTTCAGACATGTGCACTTGGGAAGAAGCTAAGATGCAGGCATGTATTGGGGAATCGGGAGCTGGTGGGGATGCTGCCCCCCAGGGTGAGGGAGGGAGAGCTGCTTGGGAGTCTTGTGTGTATCTTCATGCTCCTATGGAGACACAAATGTCTCCTCCCTTATATGGTGGATCTGTACACCACGTGGGCTGCATCCTGGCATGGAGAGTGCTGGGGCAAAACTGCCTTTACAAATCTCTGGAATCATCCATGAAACCCAGTGCCCACGGCTTTGCAAAGTGCATACAGAATAGATGAAAATGCATTCAGAATGCAAAAGACATAGTGAAATGAACAGCATATCATAAATAGTACATGTGTAAATTTAATTTTATAGCTCATTTTGAATTATCTCTCTCTTTTTTTCCCTGGAAAAATGCATACATTTGAATTCTTATGAATTAAATGTGGTTTTGGTGAGAATGCCATCTTTCAGCCCCAGAGGAGCCAGCAGAGAACGAGCTCCACTTCGAATCATTGCAGCCTCAGCAGGTGCATCTCACCTCAGCCCCACGAACCAGTGATGCTCTCACCTGGCCTGGCAGCTCCTCGGGGGATGTCCCATGTGCTGGGGCTTTCGTGGGCTGGTACCATCTGAGTGCTTTCCATGCAAGACCCTCTAGACCTGCAGGACCCCAGTGAGGCAGGTTTATCACTGCCTTGTTTACAGACAGGACACTGAGACATTCAGCTCCTGCCCTAGGAACACAGCCAGTGAGTGAAGGTGAAAAGTGAGCCTTGGCTTTGCTGCTGTAACCTTTAAAGTTCAGATACTATGTTCCCAAACTATTTGTCATAAAAGATAAATAGTTTAGGTTAAAGGCCCCTCAAAACTTGTTAACTTTTAGAAAAATGAAAAATAAAAGTTCAAGTAAAGAAACACGGCTTTTTGGGGCTCTGAGAGTGTACTTTTCTCAACAGATATGGGGGCTGGAGGTCAGTTGCAATAATCAATTAAGTAAAGCCTCAGAATCCTGGGAAAAAAAATTAAGCCAGGTACGTTACGCTAGATGTAAAAACTAAATCCTGGTGCAAAACCAGAGTAGGAATAAAGGATTGGCTGTTAACGGTCATGTAATCAACTGTCGTATTGTCAGCTCTATTCTAGTCCCCTGAAAAACAAGTCTGGTGTGCAGCTAAACAATTCCAAAGAATAAATGAACAGACAGAGCCTTGGTGCTGCTGCCTCTGGTGATTTTCTTCTGGTGTAGCCCTGTGTGTGGCTGGCTGTCATGACAGAAGACACTGAGGGCAGAACATTCTAGAAGGTTCTGGAATGTGCCCAGGGTTGACTGAATCTGCCTTTCATCTTCTGGGCAGGGAGGGGCAGGTGGTGGCACTGCCCTGAGGGTGTCCTTCTGATTGGTGTCTCAGTATGGGCAAAGGGAAGGTCTGTAGGTCCTTCCCCTGC